>CABHPP010146970.1:0-16210 GCA_902168425.1 Peromyscus attwateri
CCCTTGTGTTTCGTCTGCACTGGAATATTCAAGACCTGCTGTGGTAGATTAGTTAGGGTCTGGTGGAGACATATTGTGCTGGTTGTTATTGATGTGTTCTTATGCTGATGTCTAGGCATCTGAGTTTGGGGTAATTGTAGGTCTTGGTGATGATGGATTTGTCTTGGTTGGGTGGGCATTTGGTTCCTTCATTTTTGGTTCCTCTTGAATTATCCAAGAGTGTGTTGGATAAGTGTTGCCTGTTTTACTAGACTGCTTGGCTGGTGTGTTCATGGGGGAGTGCTTGCTGATATTGGAGGCTGGGGGTGGGGAGGTCAGAAGGAGATGTTCTGACAGTTCTGCAGGGACGTGGAAAGAAAGGAGAGGAATCTTCCCCAGTATCCTGTCTCAGGGTTATGGTCTACTCTGAGAACTGGGTCTGTGGTAACAGAGACTGGGGTAGGTATGCAGGCAATCTACCTGGTCTTCTGGCAGGATTTGCCTGTGGATGATGTATTCTCTGTGATTCAATTAATCTTAAATTTGTTAAGATTTTGTTATGGTTTTTATTTAATTTAAATTTATTTTATTTTCAACTTTGACATGTATTCTGTTTGGGAGGATCTTGATGTTGAATAAAGTTATAAAGTAAGAATAAGATTATAAAATGGGAAGTTTCACATTGTAATCAATCTGTAGCCTGTCTCACTGCTCAGCATCACTCAAGTCCATCTATAATGTCTCACTCACTGGATTCCTCCATACTGGTCTTTCCTCTTCTTCTCAGAGCAGCCAAATTTATTCCTTTTCTGGGGCTTTCTAGGATCCATTCTATCAGATTAGTGAGATTTGCCCACACTCTTCAGAAAGCATGGCCTCCTTGTCATCATTTGAAATGCAATTTAAAAGATATTAAGATGTGGATACCATACTTAATATATCCTAGTAATTCATATGACCTTTTCTCCTGCAGCATTAATTCAACTGTAATGATGATCATGGTTATTATCTTAACATGTCTGACCATGTCCACTGTCTTTCATCGTCCACTTATGGAAATATCCAACTTTTTATTTATTTATTTATTTATTTATTTATTTATTTATTTATTTTTTATTTATCTTTTATTTAGACTTAATCAGTTACTACAATAACCCAGGATTCATAAACATGCAGAATTTTGTCTAAATGAATGTATAAATGAATAAAAACAAAAGATTATTTCCAATAATGTCTTCTAAAAGTCATTTTTAATGAAAATTTTATATAAGGATGGTACCATCTATACTAAGAGCAAGAATTTTACCTAAAACAAAAACAGGTGTTTTACATAAGTCATTTTATTTCTTTTTCCCTTAAAATTTCCCTGTGTTTTCAAAGAAATTATAATAATAATTTTATCTTGATGTGGAATTATTTTTCAAGAGAAGAAATGGAGGTATTTGTTTTCACACACACATGCACACAAATTTTCTAAATATTCAAAAATGATCCTGGAGTTTAGAGATTTGTTTCAAAAATCATCAATCATACACAGTAGATGTATTTAAAACTTTGTGTTTACTTTGCTTTTTATAGTGCGTGAGGGTCTTTTATCAGAAAAGTTAACACTATGTGACTAGGTTCATATATGATAGAACGAATCAGGTAGGATAAAGATCAAAAGCTCTTCCTCAAGTCAAGAGAGTAAACATAATGAACATCCCTCAAAAACACAAGCAACCAAAAGCTTAGTGGTATATCAGAGTTAGTATGCTAGTTCATAAGTGTGATAGAACACAGGCTAAATCATCAAACTTCATGCATCATTCATACTATATTTTTTATGCAAGTCTGAAATTATTGCCCTGAAGCCTGGTAATGCTTTAAATTTGCCTTAAACTGACTTGAGCCCTGATTTGAAGATTCCCAGTAATTTGCTTTATTCATGTATTATTTCTTAGATTCTGATGCTAAACATCAGTCAGGTTCTAAACCTATTTGTATAGACAGATAACCAGTCAATAAAAAAGCATGGTAGAGGGAATGGGAGGTGAGTGGGTAGGGGAAGCCTGGAGGGGCAGGAGGAGGGAAGAGGTGGATCTGTAACTGGTATATAAAATGAATAAAAAGTTTCTTAATAAAAAAGCATGCTAGTCTTTGTTCTTTAGACTTTTATAGTGATGAGTGGAGTATGATGGGAAATTAAATGGCCCAGGACTTCCTATAGGTTAAGCCCATCATATGGAGGACTCCAAAGAAGATCAATCTCCTGTGTGTTTTCGGAAGTTATTGGAGTCTCTAATTGTCAAAGATGACTCTTAGAGATGACATTGAACTACTATTTTGCAGATGAGTGGTGCGGCATGTAGCTATTTACTCAACTATCTGAGAAGGACCTTAGGAAGTGAGATAAACTGTTGAAGAAGAAATGAGCCGTAAAGGTGGGGTTATTCTTATTGGTAGCATTGTCAGAAACCTGAACAGACAACAAAAATGAGAAAGTATGTTCACATGATTCTCCCTTGTCACTCAAATTAATATTTGACACTGAAATACTGATTTGGTGTTTCTCAAAATAAAATCATATCCCAGAGGTATGTGCACTTATTTTGTATTTTGCAATTTCATTGAATTCATTCATTATAGCAAGTTTTTGGTGGTGTCTATGGTTTTCTATATATAGAAACATCTTCAGTCAGAGCTAAGTTTCCTAATTTTCTGAATTAGATGCTACATAATTCAAGAATCTTACATATAATATATAGAAGAGTCTCAGAAGCCAAAGCAAATTTAAGTCATATATCCAGGTAAGGCACAGTGGCATACATCTGTGACCCCAGGACTCAGGATGCTAATGCAGAAAGAGCTCAACTTGGAGCCAAGACTACTCCAAAATAAATTCTGTATTGCACAACCAAAAAAAAAAAAAAAACCAATAAACAAACAAATGGAATGTAACAGGGTGATGAAGTATAAAAGTATAATTTAAACTTGCTATTAAATAGCCCTTAATTATTCTGTTATAGCTAAGATATAAAGCTATTATATTCCCATAGTACACATTCTCCAAATTGAGAATTGTATGTGTGTCATTTATTTCACTGAAATGTCATGCCATATCAATAAAATTCTCCCCTCATGGTAACAATGTTATTCTCAGATGAAACATTAAATTTCCCCCAATTTCTATCTTTTTAAGAGGAAAATGAGTGGTTGAGTGGTTCCACAGGGAAATATTTCCATGGAGGCTATCTTCAAATGTATTTCTGAATGAATGAGCCAAAGACGAGAATTTCAGAAGAGAAAATATGAAGCATATTATGTAGCAGTCTGGTACACAGTTAAAATTTAAGAAATGTTTATTGTCATATATACAGATGCTCTTTAGCTTATGAAAGTGTCACGTCCTGACAGAAGTAAAAATAACATCAGTCCAGAAGCAGCCAATATACCTAATGCTTAGCAACACAGAACACGATGGAGTGTTGTTCTCTGCACATGACTGCAGAACTGAAGAAGAGGTGGGACTTACTGTTACTGCCCAGCAACTCAACAAGGTATCATGTAGCATGACTTTTGTGAAATCCAGCGAACATCAAAATTCAAACTTTGAAGCACAACATCTCTGGACTGTGCATCTCTTTCACACTGTTGGAAATTTGAGATATTGTAAGTCAAAGAATCTTGGGCTGAAAACCATTTGTATCCTCCCAATAAGATATGAGTCTCATATTTACCTAGTTTGGTCCACAACCATTCAGAGTTCCAACAGGTTAATTACTTAATATCTGGGCATGAAAGACACATACACAAACAAATATAGACCTATTCAAATATTTCTTATTTTTTGATAGAATTTTACCTCTTCTGGCAGATCTGCAACTCTTTTTTCCATTTCATTAACCAACTCTATTCACATCTTTTATGTCAAAGTATATCAGTGTGCAGGTCAAAAGACATTATAGGACACACATGCACACACACACACACACACACACACACACACACACACACACACCACAGACAGACAGATGGATGGATGGCAGAATTCCTGTGTGTTACATTTAGCCACCTCACTCTTCTGAATAGTCCTACTCCTATCATTGGATCTCCTCAGGGACTTATGTTGCATAATTAACATAATTGTTGTCTGTTTGTTTGCTTTTTCCCTTCTGGGAATTTCTCCTTTCTCATATGCAGAAGAGATTAACATGTTTGCATGTATATTGAAAAATGTGCAGCCTTAGACTCATTTTAACATTTTTAAGCATGGCTTTGACCAATATATAGAAGAAAAGAAATTTGTTTGTGATTGGGAAACCAAACAGAAGGAAACCAAAGATATCTGCCATATCTTTATATCCTCAAAAAAAAAAGAAAAGAAAGAAATTGAAAATGCCTTGTCTTCAGAATGAGAGCCTATGCTTTGGGATTTAAAGAAGGGGCAATTGGTTTTTCATCAGGGATGTTGGAGTCCTGTGTAAAAACCAGTATTAAGTGGTACTAATTTTTAGGGATATTCTAATAGTGTTTTTTTCTGTGCCTTAACCATACTCCAGGTTCAATGGATAGATAGTACTGAATTGTAGAATATGTGATCAAAAAACCATTGGTGTCAAATGAGAAATAAATGGGGTGAGCTGCTGTTCCTTAGATTTCAAGAGCATGTATTTGAGTTAAAGCATTTATCTATATCATCAACCAGCCCAACATCTGAAAACTGAAATGGACAATACCAAATAGGTGGTAAAATGCCTGCAACAATTTGATAATTTTCTTTAAATATATGTGTAATTCCAAGTGGCAAAGCCAATCTTAATTTTAGCAGTAAAACGTGAAAGAGTGCCCTTCCTGGCAATCAGTTTTCTTCTTCCTCTCTTGTTTCCTTTCCTCCTTCCTCCTCCTCTTTTATCCTCCTATTTTTCTTCCTAATTTCACCATCTCTGTCTTGATTCTTCCCTTCCTTCTTTTCTTATGTCCTTTCTCTCTTCCTCCCTCCCTCCATAAAAATGCACCAAAATGCCCTTACATATACTAGAGATAGCAAAACACTATTGTGAGTTTTAATGTCTGAGTTTTAAAATTTCAAAAAAAAATAAAATAAGTATTCATTTTATTGGCTTTCCTACCATATAAGTGTGATCCCTTCCTATAAGCAGAAGTAAGGGTTCAGAATCAAGAATAAAGATGTGAAGCACATGTACAATATTCCCAAACATTTAAGCATTATAAATATTTATTACAGATATTCAGTACAATTACAGACACTGAAAAAATGCTTAGACATAACTAAAATTAGATAAATACTTAGTCATTTCTCTATCTCTTAACATTACTTTCTAAAAAAAAATTCATAAGCATATTTTTCTTTTTCTTTTTTCTCCCTTTGAAAATAAAGGGCCTAATCCAGTCCCATTGATGCTCCAGAGCTATTGGTCCACAGTTCATGGGTTTCAACTAGGCCCCCTGGACAGGCAAGACAGTTGTTTAGCTTGAACTGTTTTGGGGGCCCCCTGGCAGTGGGATTGTATCCATCCATGGTGCCGGCTTTTTGGAGCCTAGTGCCTATGGTGGGACACCTTGTACAGCCTTGGTGAGGGGGAGGGGGTGCTTGGACCTGCCTCTACTGAATGTACCAGGCTCTGCTGACTCCTGATGGGAGGCCTTGCCTTGGAAGAAGTGGGAATGGGGGATGGGTTGTGGGGGAAGTCTGGGAAGCAGGAGGAGGGAAGAGATGGGGATCTGTGGTTGGTATGTAAAGTGAATAGAACATTTTTAAATAAAAAATGTTTTCAAAACATGAAAAGAAAAGGATGCCCCCTTTTTATGTCCACGTAGACCACCAACAATATTTTATCATTTATTTGTGCTCTCCTTGAACTCAGTTCTGGCCAGGACACAATTATCCAAGTGCTACAATCAACATGATTGCCAAGACTCTGAGGTTCAAAACACTGCCAAGATTTTAAATGTTCATAACTTGGTGCAATTCTATGAGCAGATATTTGACTTTTCTCTCTTCTCTTTCAATCTTTAGTTCCATCTCAATTATCTAATGATCTCTGACACATCTATGTGCAACCAAGAGCACAGTGAGAAATTCTAGTACCACCCCATACATTCAGACACTTAGAATTTCTCTCTGAAGGGAAGACTTGCGATCACAGCCAACACAAATTACAAAATACATTTGGGACCTTTAATTTGGTATCAGATGATTGATCCTGAAAAGGAAGCATCCAGTCCCTATGCAATTAGATTTCCCATTGGAAATGAGACATTAGGAGAATTCTCACATATTCCCCAAGGTATTTGGCCCAGGGTTGGTGGGATTAAATATGTATACTGCAATCACAGATATTTGCATTTAAATTCAAATAGGTTAACATAAAGTATTATATTAAATGCCATTAAACATACTAGCCCTATGTCAGATGCTCAAGGTAACAGAGGCCCAGGGGTAAGGCAAAAGTATAATTGCTGCATCCCTGGAGAACATTCTTCTTGACATCATTGAAACAGTTGAATCTTGGCATCTTGTTTTGAAATGAACAATACTGAAATATATCTACCCCACTAAATCAAAATATCCTTGTCTTACTTATGGTTTCTATTGCTGTGAAGAGACAGCATGACCATGGCAACTCTTACAAAGGAAAATATTTAATTGAGGCTGACTTTCAGTTTCAGTGGTTTAATCCATTAGCGTAGCAGGAAACATGGCAGCCAGCGTGCAGGCAGATGGGGTGCTGGAGAAGTATTTGAGAGGTCTACACCTTAATCTACAGACAACAGGAAGTGAACTGTGTCATTGATCACAGCTTAAGCATAGGAAATCTCAAAGCCTGCCCCCACAGTGTCACACTTCCTCCAAAAAGACCACACCTATGCCAAAAAGGCCATTACCTGCTAATAGTACCACTCACTATGTGCCAAGCATTCAAATACAGGAGTCTATGGGCATCATACCTATTCAAACTACCATACTCCTTTACAGAAATTATTTGGGATATTCTATCATATCAATGATTATTGAGGACAATAAGCGGCAAAATATGTTAGTATGTAAGAATGATTGGAGTGATTTATTCAGCATGAGAAATTGGCCTTTATAGAAATCATTAGATTATTCATCATATCATCTGTAATGATCTTGGTGAACATGGTCAGATGAACATGAAACAGCCAATGTGGCAATTGAGTTTAAATAATGCACAGAGTAGATATTTACTGCTCAAAAATCCCATAGGCTCATTAAGTCAATTTGAAGCATGGTATTTAAATAGAAAATGGAACAGGCTAGTAGCAACTGACTGGGATAAGTAGAGAAGAATTCAGAGATGATTAAAAATGTCGCCTTCTGCACCTGAGGCCATGGTGATGTCTGAGTCCTTGCAAGGAGGCTACTCTTCCCATGATGTTGGTGACTGCAGACAGACAGTTGAGAGGCAAGCCCATGGAAGGCTACTGCAACATCCCTACCCCTCCTCCCACCTCCCTGAAAAAGAAACCATTAGTCATGGAAGAGAACTCTTTAAAAGTGTGACAGATGCCAAGAGTAGTTCTCTAAAATTGATGGTTTCTGGTGGAGGTGTGGAAGGGGAAGGACTCAGTTTTATTTAAGGGGACAGAAATTCGACCATGCTCCAGCAAGTACATAGATAACAAAAAGTGGACTTTTTTTCCCTTGTTTGCTTAAATTTTGTATGTCTTTTGGGGGAGGAGGCCACAGGAGGTAGGCAGACAAAGAAGGACTGAGAAGCGATTGTGATCACGGTGCATGATGCGAATCTTCCAGAGAATAAAAACAAAAACAAAAAACAAAACAAAACAAAACAAAACAAAAAAACAAAAAAAATCCTGTAAACTTGTAGAATGGTTTGAGAGTTCATTTCAGTCTTTTTTTTTTAAGTTAAAGCTGGTATTCTTTTTTTATTTTTATTATTAAGTAATTTTCTATTCATTTTACATTTTTTTCAGTTGTGGGCACCCACACTTTATTTAATCCTATTTATAATATTCAAGCAGAAAACTCTTGGATTAAAGGTATGAACTAGGGTTGAACCACACCATAACTTGAAACAGGTTTTTCAAGTAGATAATGCAATCCCGGGATTCACAGTGTGATCAAATATCCCACAACAGTATGCATATTTGAAGTAAACCAGGCAGGTGCAAAGTGATGTTTCAATATACATTTTGATATGATAAGTCATTATCAAGTTAATTCATTGTCTTAGTCAATATTTATTTGTTGTGAAAAGACACCATGATCATGGCAAATCTTATACAAGAAAACATTTAACTGGAGATGGCTTACAGTTTTAGAGATTTAGTCCATTTTCATAATGGCAGAAAAAATGGCTGCACACCGACAGATGTGATGCCGGAGATGTAGCTAAGAGTTCTACAGCCAGATCAGCAGGCAGAAGGATAAAAGAGAGACTAGGCTTGGCTTGAACATTTGAAACCTCCAAACCCACTCCCAGTGACACACTTCCTCCAACAAGGCCATACCTCCTAATAATGTAACTCCTTGATAACCAAGGATTCAAATATATGAGCCTATGGGGACCATTCCTATTCAAACTACCACATGAATATATCTAGAAGTCCTTACTAGATAGAATCATATATACCAAGTACTGTAGATTCCTAAGGAAACCGTGAGGCCATTACATCACATGCAAAGCTCTCAAAAGCCTCTGGAACAAAAGCAGCTTTTTCTAAGCTCACTTTCTTCCTCACATCTCCACTGGATGGGAGATGGTGCAAGAAAGCATTGGTTTCTTATACCAAGGCTGGTGAATATACAAAAGCCCTACAAACCTCATACCAACCACATATCCCCCCCCCTCCCCCCTCCCCCCCCCCGCCCTCCCCCCCCCACTCCCCCCCCCCCATTTCCACCTCTTCCAAGGCAAGGTCACCCATGGGGAGTCAGCAGAGCCTGGTATAATCAGTCGAGGCAGGTCCAAGGCCCTCTCCCCTGCACCAAGGCTGCATAAGGTGTCCCACCATAGGTACTGGGCTCCAAAAAGCCTGCTCATGCACCAGGGATGGATCCCAATCCCACTGCCAAGGGGGCCCCTAAACAGTTCAAGCTAAACAACTGTCTCTCCTATCAAGAGGACCTAGTCCAGTCCCATGGGGGCTCCACAGCTATTGGCCCAAAGTTCATGTGTTTCCACTAGTTTGGCTGGCCATCTCTGTGCATTTTCCCATCATGATCTCAGTGTCCCTTGCTCATAGAATCCCTTCATTCTTTCATTGATTGTACTCCTGGAGCTCTGTCAGGCATCCGGCCATGGATCTCCTGCAAACCCTAACTGCCATTTCAGTCCTATTACTTAGAATTACAGACATTCAAAAGCACCCAATTTTTATTGTAGGGCTATGGTGATATTTTCTTTGTACCAAAATGTTATTTGTATGTTAATAAATAAAGTTGCATGGGGGTCAGAGCTATTAGCAAGCCATAGGAAAGCAGGGCAGTGGTGGTGTACGTTTGAGCTAGGTAAGTCTCTGTGTGTCCAGGGATACAGCCAGCATTGGATACACATGCCTTTAATCTCATTACCAACCATAGAACACCTGGAGGTCTATACAGACAGGCTGTAATGAGGCAGTCCTGTGGTTGGGTTTACAACCAATGAGAAGGCAGAACAGAGACTATATAAAGACTTTAACACAGGAAGTACCAGCTCCTTCGGAGAGGTAGGACCACTGCAGGAGGAAGGGTAAGGTTTTGGCTCTTAGCTCTGACCTCTTGGCTTTCTTCTTTGCATTGGTTCTGTGTTTCTTATTTATACGACGGTTGGATACATCTACATAGGGCTACTGATGCTTAGGTACATCCAGATGCAACTCCATGGATGAACATGGCAGATATTATTACACCTCTCTAAAGAAAAAGTGGAGTGTGGCCAATTGAAGGAGTAAACAGGAGTCTGTGCAACGTGCTCTGTGCTTGCGACATTGTTCCTCTTCTGCTGTGGTAGAGAGAATACTAAAACAGCTAACACTACAAGGAAACTCTTAACTGTGTAATAAAGCTCCATGTGGACTCCTGTTGACTGCTCCCCTGGGTCAGAGCTGAACTTGTTTTTCTTTTCCAGTGACATTGGATCCCTTTAGTACCCCAGAAGGCCCTGTTGCCTTGATAATTTCAATGATAATTTTTAAAGTGACACCCTAGGCTACCTTGCCCAATTGGTCTGTGAAACACTAACCTAAATTTTTCCATGAATATATTTTTAATGTGTTTGATATTTGTTACCAGTCAAGTAAAGTATAACACATTAAGAAAGATGCTCCGTAGATTGGGAGTCTTCTCAAAACTGTAGCATGTAATTTTTCTTGAGTCTCCATCCTCCTCTGTGGATTTAGAGCATCAAGGCTGCATAATCTTTTGCCTGAATTTGGTCTGTACTAAGCCCAGAGCAACTGCAGAAGTCAGTCACTTAAAACATGACACTGTACCTATATGCATAGCTACTTAAGAATGTATACATGCAAAACTCTCCATCTTTCCTGTGGTTTCACGGCTTTAGTTACTCATCATCATGTATAACAAACTTATACTCTCAAAGTGTGAATTAGAAAAATTATTACAAAAACACACACTTTATAAATTTCAGTTGCCACATTCTGAATAGTACAAAGAAACTCTTTGCCACCCAGGATATGAATAATCCCTGAGCCCATAATATCTATTCTTCATCTGTTATCTGTCTCCTACCCATTTACCATCTAGCAGTTGTATCAGTTTTCACATGAATTGCACTGACTATGCATTGCTTGTATACAGTATTTGAGACTATTTAGTTTGTGGCCTCACATACATAGCCAAATATTTATATCTGATCTGTATCTGCTTATTTAGTTTATAGTGAGAAACAGAATGTAAGAAGCAATGGGAGATTGTTTCCACATGAAGAGATAATCCTGCATTGCTTCTATTTATTTATTTATTTGGTTTTTTGAGACAGGGTTTCTCCGTGTAGTTTTGGCGCCTTTCCTGGATCTCACTCTAGACCAGACGAGCCTCAAACACACAGAGATCTGTCTTGCTCTGCCTCCGGAGTGCTGGGATTAAAGACATGTGCCATAGCTGCCAGGCCTATTACTTCTATTTATATGGAAAACTGAGATAAAGTATCCTTGTACATGCAGTTGCATCTTTCTATGGTGTTCAATGCCACAACATCTCCACACATGTGCATGCATGTGCACACACACACACACACACACACACAAACACACACAATGTATTTTATTCATTTCTACATCTTTGCTTTCAATTCATTTCTTCCAGGAAGTATCTCATGGTTATTAGTATCTTTTATATTTTCTCCAAAGCTCATACTCACCGCCATATCATCTGCAACAAGTGTGTTTATCACAAGTACCAAGTAAACACAGGTTTCCTTATGTGTTTTTCTATCTGGAGCAAACAGATTTTCAGCATGATTGTTAAGTGCAGTGTAAACACTTATCTTCTTACCCAAATACCAGTGTAGCTTTCACCCCTCATCAATGAAACTTCATTTTGCATCAGGCAGAGATGACTCCAGAAATCCATGACTAGTCAAATTGGAAGAAACTATCTACTATGGGGTGTTTCATCTACTCAATGAATTTCTCTACAACATAATCCCTATAACTAAGGGTCAGGAATATCACAGAAGACAATGAAGAAGGAATGTAAGAGACAGGAGACCCAGGAATCTGCTACAAGATAGTGTGTTCTACAAAAAGTAAAGAGCTGATGATACAGAGAGAGGTGGGAACATGTAGACATGAGAGGAGTGGTGGGTGAATGTGATCATAATATGTTGTATGGATGTCTTGAAGAATTAATACAAATACACTAAAGAGAAAGAGATTTTGAGTTACTATGTGTTGAATAATTGAGTTTATAATTAAATAAAATAATTCTGGCCATAGTGCCACACGATGACAATTGAGCACTCAAGAAATTTATACAGAAAGAGTCAGTGATAACTGGAATTATACAGCAAGAAACTGTCTCAAAAAGATAACTAAACAGGGCCAGGAAGATAGCTCAGCAGATAAAGGCATTTGCACCCAAATATGATGATCGAGTTTGATCCCTCAAGCATGCTTTTTAGTGACATGCTTCCTCCAACAAAGCCATACCTGCTCAACAAGGCCAAAGCTCCTACTAGTGCCATTCACTATGGTCTTTTGGGGGCCATTTTTATTCAAACTACCACACAATGAATAAAACAAAAAGGTTTTGTTATACAACTAAATAAATAGGTAAGTTTAACAAAAAAAATAACAGAATGAGTGGTTAAGGACACGAATGAAGCTAAAGGGTGAAAAATGTATGTAGAAATGTTACAAGAGAAACAAGAATTTTTCTGTGTAGTAATGTAGTGGACTTGCCAAAAATACAAACATCTAGCCACACATGACAGCTGTGAGATAGGAAGATACTCATGTCTCATGTTAGCATTAATAGTGTTGTTAGTTTAGGCCTTTTATGTACTTGACAGGTGCAAAACATATCTATACATTTTAAATAAATAATTTCCAATGCTACTGTCTTCATCTCATAAAACACACAGTATGATTATCATAAAATAATAGCTTCTGCCAATATATGACTAACTTGAGCCACAAAATCTGCATGTGCAACATGAGAAAATCTTGTTCAACTCTTAGGGAAAGGTACCATGATCTAGCCTTTTCTGAGTGGTCCATTGTCTGTGCTTTGAAATACACTATAAGTATTGCTTTGAAACTCTTTGAAAGAAACATGTTCTTTGATAGAGGATGATCCTTGAGCTCTCTTTATTGCCAATGGGATGATGTAATCTCTTTTTTCTTATGTTAGTTCAGTTTTTATAGTGTCAGTTTTTCATTTCAAATTATTTTTCCATTAACATACATCCTTACCTCTATAATCATTAACATTCTTTATGTTCTTAAACTTTTGTGTAGCTGGACATTTCCTATCTGGACCACTCAGTCCCAAATTAATT
Organism: Peromyscus attwateri; assembly: GCA_902168425.1. NCBI lineage: Eukaryota > Metazoa > Chordata > Mammalia > Rodentia > Cricetidae > Peromyscus > Peromyscus attwateri. The sequence continues at coordinate 12,975 of CABHPP010146970.1, forward strand.
AATTCAGAGGCTGAATATGAGTTATAAATGCTTGGCTGACAGTTCAGGCTTAATACTAACTAGCTCTTACATTTTCAGTTAATCCACATTCCTTGTTTATGCTCTGCCACAGGGTAGAAACTTTATTAGCATGGCACTTCCATCTCTTGCTCCCTCTGCATCTGGCTGGCAACTCCTGACTCTGTCCTTCTCCTTCCCAGCATTCTCAGTTTGGCTTTCCCACCTGTCTGCCCAACTACTGGCCTGTCAGCTTTTTATTAACCAATGAGAATAATACATATTCATAGTGTAGAAAAGGGTTGCTCCACAGCACTTCTGAGCTTACCTAAAGAAACGCAGACACTCAGAACATAAGAAATTCCCAGGTAACTTGAAGTGGGAAATGATAGTTTATCAAGGCAACTCTATCAGTGTAAAATGGACTTAAAATGCATACTCTGCCATGAAATCATATGTAATGACCATGAATAATTTTTAGAAGTATTCCAGAACATTCCAACTGGATTATAAAATTGTAAGAGCTCTGAGTTCACTTTTCCAAACCAAAAAAGAAAAAAATCAGAGTTCATAACTTTTTCCTGTAGCTCACAAAATCCTGCCTAAAATCTTTCTAACAATGAACTAAATAAAATGGATAGACCTATGACAGATTTAAGAGTCTTTCATTTCATTAAAATAATTTTAGCATTATACAAATTCTCAAAGAGATTAAAAATGGTTTTCAAGAAACATTATATTTGGGCATAAAACAATATCTAGATCATATATAAAATAGAAAGTGTACTGTTTATATTTTAATGCAATGAAGTCATTCTGAAAATTGTATGCATTTCTATAAACTCTCTCATTGTACTGAAATATGTACTTTATTAAACTGGGTAAATGAATACTACCAAAACAAAAGAATGAAAAGTAAATGAAGGTGAATGCCTAACTGATTTCAATATAGCACAGGGACAAATAGCCAAACTAGTGGAAACACATGAACCAATAGCTGAGGAGCCCCCATGGAACTTGACCAGGCCCTCTGGGTAAGTGAGACAGTTGATTAGCTTGAACTGTTTAGAAGGCCCCCTAGCAGTGGGATCAGGACCTGTCCTTGGTGCATGAGCTGGCTTTTTGGAACCTGGGGCCTATGCTGAGACACTTGGCTCAGCCTTGGTGTAGGGAGGAGGGACTGAACCTGCCTCAACTGAATCTACCAGGCTGGGCTGACCCCCCAGGGGAGACCTTGCCTTGGAAGAGGTGGAAATGGGGGGGGGGTTGGGGGGGAAGGCTGGGGGGGGGGAGGAGGGAGGACAGGGGAATCCGTGGCTGATATGTAAAATTAAATTAATTATAAAATAAAAATATTAAAAAAATAAAGTACACTTGACCCTTAAAAAATCCAGTAAAGTTAATTGTTGTAGGTTAAAAAAAAAAAGAAAAATCCTTCCCTTCACAAACACTAGAGAGACAGAGACAAGAGACGAAGAATCGTATTGTGTGCAATGCACTTTCAATAAAAAGTGCTTAAAATAATAGCAGAAAAAATAAAAATGAAAGTAACAAGCACATGAAAATACAAGAAAAATTAAAATGCACTGAATTATGTTTGTAGTGAATAGAATAACAGAGTAAAAGATTTAACATTTAAATAATTGGTATAAAATATCTGTGCACTGCTAGAATGAAGGGCTAAACATATTAGGAGAAAATAGACAAAGCAAAGAAAGTAAATGATTTTAAAAACTACATGTCATTTAAACAATCCAACATCTTACTAGTACTCAAATTAAAGTTTCTATCTTGCTATCATATTTGTTTATCATACTTTATAGGCAAATGAACATTTGGTTTCTTAAACTGATATGTTTGCAATGCAATGAAAAAGTTGTACTTTACAAAAATGAATACAAATTAGACAGCTTTAAGGACTAGCACAGAAATTGTAGCAATATATTTCAAATTCTAAAAATTTCATTTCATAGTATCAATAGTTCAAATTCTGTAACTATATTCTGGAGGCTAATATTAGAGAGGATGAATATATGTCGATTGTATGTTGCATGTGTAACAATTTTATAATAGCCAAAAATAAAAGTTAATAACATTATAAATTTTTTCAGAAGAATATTTATAAAAGTATACATTTGACTGAGAGAACATCTGACATTTGATTTCTGGGTCTGGGTTACCACACTCAGTATAAAGTTTTCTGGTTCTAGGTATTAATCAACAGATTTTCATAATTTAAGTTTTCATAACTGAATGAAATTTCATTATGTCTAGGTATTACAATTTCGTTATCCATTCATCAGTTGATGGTCATCTAGGTTGTTTCCATGCCCTCACTCTGGTGGACAGAAGCATGCTAAACCTAGATGATCAGCAGAAGGAAGCTGAGGACCTGAGTGACTGTAGTCTGCACTCTTGAGCTCTTTCTACTGACTTCTGGTATCTGAATACACACAGCCATTCACATTTGGTGTGAGGTTTCTACAGACTTGGTTGGAAGGATAGAAACTCTGTAGTAGGATTCTAGGCCTTTGTTGTGTGCCCAAGAGTAGTATAACTGCATCACATGATCAATCTATTTCTAGTTTATTGAGGAACCATTACAATGTTTTCCATACTGGCTGTGGTTTCCACTCCCACTAAAAGTACATGAAGGACCTGCATGCAGATACCCGCTATGGTGTTTGTAGTCTTTTGTTTGCTTATTCTTAAGAAGGTAAGATGAAACCTAAAAGTAGTGTAATTTGCATTTCCCTGGTGGCTGAGGCTGGTTAATCATTTTCTTTAAGGGTATATGAATCACCTGATATGTTGAGCAAACTCTATGGATGGTCTAGTACCCCGAAATTTAAAGGCAGCATAAAATGGACTTAGTGGTTTATAAAATAAAAAAGAGGAAACAAAATTGTGAGTGGACTTGGAATAGGATCGAATCTGGGAGGGATTCTGAGGAGGAATGTTGGTTAATATGATCAGAATACTTTGGTTTTTTTTTTTGTTTTGTTTTGTTTTTTTTTTTTTGGTTTTTCGAGACAGGGTTTCTCTGTGTAGCTTTGCGCCTTTCCTGGAACTCACAGCGATCCGCCTGCCTCTGCCTCCCGAGTGCTGGGATTAAAGGCGTGCGCCACCACCGCCCGGCCCAGAATACTTTGTATACTTCTGTGAAATTCTCAAAGAATTAATAAAACTGTTAAAATACTAAAATAAATATTTGTTAGATTTCTCTTAATGTTTTTTTT
>CABHPP010146970.1:16310-41943 GCA_902168425.1 Peromyscus attwateri
TTTTTTTTCTTTTTGTAAGTCTCAATTCTTATCATTTTATTATTTATTGTACTTAATATGTTACATTTTTTTTCATTTTGACTAAGCAAAGTATATGAAATACTATCTATAAATTTAGTCCAGAGTTCATTTGGCACATGGGTAGGTAGCCAAATGGGTAGGTAGCCACCTATTGACAGGAATTTTCTACTGGCTATTGGTAGAATATTTATTTCTTTGGACAAAAAATACTCCAGTTCTGATGTAACAAACACACCTGTAACTGTAGCAATAAAATAGAGTTTTCTTATTTGAAGAGGCAAAAACTAGTATGTGTGAGAATTTTATAAAATGGTTCTGTATATACACAGTAAGTGAGAGAAGGGGTCAGAGACAAGGACTTAAGGGAACTTAGCTCATGACACAAAATAAATAGTTGACATTCCATTTCCTACCCACTGTAATGGCAACAAATGCTCCAAGTGTTAACATCATATAAACTAGTGCCATTCCTTCTTCTCCCTTAAGAGTCTGGAATGAGTTTGTTAATGGCAGGAACCACAGGGAGGATGAAGGTAACGGAAGAGCCAGATGCAAGGCTCTTAATGTCTTAAATTGGATAGTCTGCAAACAATAAATGATACTTTGAACAAGAGCCAATGACATCAGAAAATCCTCTCAGACTGAGAAAAAGAGACCTTTAGGGACCTAGTAATGTCTGTCTTTAATTTGTTTGTGTATATTTTTTGTAGATATTTTATTATCTATCTTTAGTACCTACTTAACATTTTTTTCTCTCTCTGTTTGTGGGCTTACCAAATTAACTACTAGTTTGAGCTCTGTATTGTCATTTTAACTTCATTAAGTGTTTCCATTTACATTCAATTTTTTCTGTATTTAGACTATTTTCTATTATCTTGAATGATTATCATTGATATTTATATTTCTGTTTTTTGTATGTGATATATTTATGATGCATTTTTACTTACGTATTATTTTCAATATCAACTTGTTTTAATTTTCTTCTATTTTATGATTTGATATGATTTAAGATATTTTTATGCTGTGGGATGTCTTTCTGTATGCTGTGAGTATGTGCTGCTCCTATTGGCTAATACATAATGCTTCATTGGCCTACGGCAGGGCAGGATGGAGCCAGGTGGGAAAATCCAAGAGAGATAGTGAGAGGAGAAAGGAGAGTGGGAGGAAACACCAGCCCACTGTCCAAGGAGCAACATGTAATGGGACGCAGGTAAAGCCATGGAACACATGGTGATGCATAGATTAGTAGATATGGGTTAAGTTATATGAGCTAGCTAGTAAGAAGCCTTAGCCATAGGCCATAGAATTTGCAAAAAAAAAAAAAATAAGCCTCTGTGTGTTTACTTGGGACCAAGTGGTTGCACGATGAGGATGGGAGAGATTCGTCCTGATCTGGGGGCTGGGCAGGACTGGAGAAACTTCTGGCTACATTTTTATTTCTTACTTGAAATTTTTATGCATCCATATATCAATTACTGTTCTCTTGCTATGATGAAACACCATGATCATGACAATTTATAAAAAGAAATTATTCATTTAAGCTTAAAATTCTAGAGGGTTAAAATCCATGATGGTTGAGCAGAGATAACAGGCATAATGTTTGGAACAGCAAGCTGAGAACTCACATCTAGAACCCAAGCCAGAAACAGAGAGGACCATCTGGGAATGAGGATTTGAAGGCTCTCCAAACAATTCCACCAACTGAAAAACACGTTTTCAAATGCTCAAAACTATGGAAAATATCTTATTCAAACCAGTACAATATATATAATGCAAATACTGTTTCTTGGTATTTGTCCACTATCACTGGTTCTTACAATCTCCTATCATCTGCCCACTTCTTCTACATGATCACTGAGCCTTAGCAGAAGAGTTTATACTGCAGATGATTCCTTTTGATTTTTTTTTCTATGAGTACTTACCAGGTACTTCTTTGTTCATTGTTTGATTTAGGTCCTTAGTAGGTTGGGTTTTGTTTTTGTTTTTGTTTTTGAATATTGTCATATCAGTTTTTTTCTCTTTTAATTTATTTTTTAGATTTATTTATGTGTATCAGTGTTCTGTCTGCATGTGTGTGTGTGTGTGTGTGTGTGTGTGTGTGTGTGTGTGCATCATATCTGTGCCTGGTACTCTTAGAGTTCAGAAAAGGGTGTCAGATCCCCTGAAATTGAAGCTACTACGTATGTGCTAGAAATTGAACCTAGATCCTTTGGAAGAGAAGCAAGTGTTCCAAACCCCTGAGCTATCTCCACATCGTCTATCTTGTTCTATGATTTCATATTTCAGTTGATGTCTATATGACATGAGTTTGGCTTCATTTTGTAATACACTCAGTAATGCATTTCTTAGTCTTAGAAATGTTTCCTTATCTTTCTCCAATGGTACAGAAAAATATAAACTCAGTATAAGATGTATAGTTTTTAATAAATCGTCCCTCTATAATGAACCATAATCACTCAAGGACTTATTAATATGAAGTCTTTTATTCAACTTTTTTCTAAAACTCATTGAAATACTTGGACTTCCAGATGAAAACTTAGGGTAGCATATATGTATTTAATAATTCACTTTCTGTGAATATATCATGGAGAACTGTTTATCAGCTCATATGAATGATGAATATATGTGCATTGTATGTATATTGCAATATTTTAATAACAGCTAAACGTGAAATCCAATTATATAATATTAGAAAATTGTTCATAAAAGTTTATATTTATATTAGAATTCTTTTTGTGGTATGTACTTTCTTTAAGTTTTATTTCCTACCTTTTATTCTGGTTGTATATACATATATGTCTGCTCTAGGTTATCAAGAAAATTATAAGAAATGTGATCTACTATTGATTTTCTGAACTTCAAGTGCAGTCTATTTGGCATATAGAACAACAAAAATCAGTCCTTTCTGCTGTTTATCAGTGCTGTTTCTTTCCTAATTTTCAGATTATTTTATTAGTAATTATTCTCAAAACTTGTTTTATTTTATTTTCACAGTTAAATGGGGACCATAGTCACTGTTCTATTGCTGTGGAGAGACAACTTTACCAAGGCAACTCTCATTACAGAAATTGAATTGGGGACTTGCTTGCAGTGTTAGAGGCTTTGTTCATCGTCAGCATGGCAGGGATCATGGCAAAATGATGCTTGAGAGCCAGTTGAAAACTACATCTTAAGCATCCTGATCCACCAGCAGAGAGAAGGAGAGAGAGAGAGAGATTGGCCTGATGTGAGATTTTTGAAACCTCAAAGCCCATCCCTACTGGCACACTTCCCCAAAAGGCCACACCTACTCAAAGCCATGTTTCCCAATGCTTCTCAAATAGTACTACTCCCTGATAACTAAACATTCAAACATATGAGCCTATGGGGGTATTCTTATTCAAAACACTACATTCTACTTCATTGGCCCTCACAGACTATAGCCATATCATAATACAAATGCATTTAGTCTGCCTTCAAAGTTCGTATAGTCCTTAACAATCTCAACACTGTTTAAATGTCTGAAATCCTCTGTCAGATGTGGGGTTGGTGAAGATCTTTTCCCATTCTGTAGGCTGTCGCTTTGCCTTGTTGACCTTATCCTTTGCTCTACAAAAGCTTCTCAGTTTCAAGAGGTCCCATTGATTGATTGTTTCTCTCAGTGTCTGTGCTACTGGTGTTATATTTAGGAAGTGATCTCCTGTGCCAATGAGTTCAAGAGTACTTCCTACTTTCTCTTCTAGCAGGTTCAGAGTAGCTGGATTTATGTTGAGGTCTTTGATCCACTTGGACTTAAGTTTTGTGCACGGTGACAGATAGGGATCTATTTGCAGCCTTCTACATGTTGATATCCAGTAATGCCAGCACCATTTGTTGAAGATGCTTTCTTTTTTCCATTGTACAGTTTTGGCTTCTTTGTCAAAAATTATATGTTCATAGGTGTGCAGATTAATGTCAGGGTCTTCAATTCGATTTGGCTGAAAGACATTAAAGGAATTGCTCAGCATCCCTAATCATCAGGGAAATGCAAATCAAAACGACTCTGAGATACCACCTTATACCTGTCAGAATGGCTAAGATCAAAAACACTGAAGACACCTTATGCTGGAGAGGATGTGGAGCTAGGGCAACTCTCCTCCACTCCTGGTGGGAATGTGAGCTTGTATAACCACTTTGGAAATCAATATGGCGCTTTCTTAGAAAACTGGGAATCTATCTCCCCCAAGACCCAGCTATACCACTCTTGGGCATATACCCAAGGAATGCTCAATCATACCACAAGGGCACTTGCTCAGCTATGTTCAGATCAGCATTGTTTGTAATAGCCAGAACCCAGAAACAACCTAGATGCCCTTCAACTGAAGAATGGATAAATAAACTGTGGTACATATATACAATGGAATACTACTCAGCAGAGGAAAACAATGACATCATGAGTTTTGCAGGCAAATGGATGGATCTAGAAAAAATCATCCTGAGTGAGGTAACCCAGACTCAGAAAGACAAACATGGTATGTACTCACTTATAGGAGGATACTAGATGTAAAACAAAGATGACTAGACTGCTATTCATAACTCCAGGGAGGCTACCTAGAAAACAGGACCCCAAGAAAGACACAGGGATCACCCAATGACAGAGAAATGGATGAGATCTACATGAACAACCTGGACATGAGTGAGGGTAATGAAGGGCAAGGGTCGAGGGAAAGAGAGCTTAGGGGAGCGGGAGATCCCAGCTGGATCAAGAACAGAGAGGGAGAACAAGGAATAAGAGATCATGATAAATGAAAACCACATGAGAATAGGAAGAAGCAAAGTGCTAGAGAGGCCCACAGAAATCCACAAAGATACCCCCACAATAGACTACTGGCAATGGTCGAGAGACAGCCCGAACTGACCTATTCTGGTGATAGAATGGCCAAACACCCTAATTGTTGTGCCAGAAACCTCATCCAATGATTGAGGGAACCAGATAGAGATCCATGGCCAGGGCCCAGGTGGAGCTCCAGGAGTCCAATTGGCGAGAAAGAGGAGGGTTTGTATGAGCGAGAATTGTTGAGACCAAGACTGGAAAAAGCACAGGGACAAATATCCAAACGAATGGAAATGCATGAACTATGAACCAATAGCTGAGGAGTCCCCAACTGGATCAGGCCCTCTGGATAAGTGAGATAGTTGATTAGCTTGATCTGTTTGGGAGGCATCCAGGCAGTGGGACCAGGACCTGTCCTCAGTGCATGAGCTGGCTGTTTGGAACCCGGGGCTTATACAGGGACACTTGGCTCAGCCTGGGAGGAGGGGACTGGACCTGCCTGAACTGAATCTACCAGGTTGAACTCAATACCCAGGGGAGTCTTTGCCCTGGAGGAGATGGGAATGGGAGTTTGACTGGGCGGAAGGCGGGGGGGTAGGGGAGGGGCGGAAGGGGGGAGAACAAGGGAATCTGTGGCTGATATGTAAAAATAAATTAAATTATAAAATAAAATTTAAAAAAAGAACACACAAATAAATAAATAAATAAATAAATAAATAAATAAATAAATGTCTGAAATCCAAAATCTCTGTTAAGACTCATGGTATTCTCTCAATATTAACTCCCTGTAAATTTAAAATGAAAAAGCATATTACATACTTCCAACATATAATGGAACAAAATATACATTGATATTCCAAAAGGGAGCATAGTGAGGAAATACTGGACCAAAGTAAGAATGTAAACCAGTAGGGTAAACTCTGTATTCTGCATCTCCATATCTAATGTCAAAGTGCTCTTCACAACTTCACTTTCTTCCAGATTTATTTTGTGACAGAGCCACAGTTACTCCATGATGTCCCTCCTTCAGTCATCGAAGGTTGACTTGGAGCTGATCCCCCTTTTAAACCCCCTCCTGGGGCAAAGTCTCTTAGAAAATTACCCAACTCTCTCCCAAACTTGAGGTCAAAATTCCCCATAACTGCTACTTTTTTTACATAATTTTTTAATGACTCTTATGAATTCACATGCACCCCAATCTCACTCACCTCCCAGCTCTTCCACATCTACCCCACACCCCTGCAGCATGTGCCCCCAAAGTTAATTAAAAGCAAAATAAAACCAAAAACCCAACACACAAAATACCCACCTTGATCCTCCACCTTTTCAACACCGATTCAATTGTCTTAATGGCATCAGGAGCGTCAGTGTGTCACTCAGTATATGCTTTTGTCCAATCAGCCCCACCTGCAAAATGTTCATTGCAATGAGTCATTGGTCTGGTTCAAGGCTCTGGCACACCATCATCACTGGACCCTCACTGAAACTCCTCTCAGATATCCCACTCTGAGTCATGGAGTTCTACTCTTATCATTCTACAGGGCCAGTCTCTTCTTGCAATCCAGCAGGTGATAATTGGACAGATGTTAGGGTGGATCAACTCAAGGCCGAGGATGTGAGTGTGAGTGGTAGCTGAGCTGATGAGTCTGAGCCACTGGGACTGCCCCCTCAGGCTAGGGTAGAGCCAGCTTTCCTAGGCCCATGTCATTGTGGCCCCTCTCCCACACCTACAGTGAGGGGCAAAGCTATGTCTCCTGCTGCAGTGTTCATTCCGGAAGGGCAAGGGATAGTTATCCTGGGACCAGTGAGGGACAGGGCTGGCTCAGTATGGCCCTTGGGTTTCAACAGGCATGGCGCCTATGACCCCCTGTGGTAACATGAGCCATGGCTATGTTCAACTTAATCCCAGACCCTGGATGCTGTTGGGCCACAGATCCAGACATGACCCACAACTGGAGCCCAGGCCTAGATGACACTATGGTCCTGTATGGCTTCACAGGCTACCAAGATTGTCATGGCCCTGGTGGCAGCGTAGTCCTCACACTATGGCCCCAGTTTGGGACATAGATCCCTGGAATCTGTTTGGCAATTAGGGGTACCATTGGCCACAGATATCAATTTAGACCCCAGCTGTGACAGGACCATGGACTCAGACATGGTCCTCAGCAGCAACCAGGGGTTGGATGTCACCCTGCACCCAGGAGGCAGAAAAGGCCTCTTGGATTGTCATGACCCCCATAGCAGTGAGGCCCTCAGACACTGACATGGCCCTCATGGGCAGCACAGACCCCTGGCATTAGCATTGTCTTCAGTGATATCAGGAGCCATGGAGTCAACACAGACCCTGTCTATGGTAGTGCCATGGACCCAGACATGGCACTCTGCAGCAGCCCTGGGCCAGACAACACCACCCATGTCCGCATGGCCCTGGTGGCAACATGGCCCTCGAGTGCCATCATAGCCACAAATTGCAGTCTAGGTCCTGGGCATTCATGTGGCCTTTGTTGTACCTGCCACTTTTTGCTTTTGTTAAACTGCCTGCTTGTTCTACTTCTCCCTGCAACTGCCAACCAGGATATTTTTTTTTTCTTTAAAAGTTCCCTGCAAAAAGCAGTAGACTGCTCTGTGAAGACTGTTTCTTTCCTGGTAGTCGCAGTCTGGCTTAATAAAGATTTTCAAATTTAGACTCTGATTTTGTTGAGTGGTTCTTAGGGACTTGGCTCCACAACAGTTGACTGCAAAAACTTCACTCTCTTGGGCTTGTTCCCAATCTGGTCTGCAGCTCTCTTTGGCAGGTATCCCATGACTCTTGCATCTCCAACATCTTGGGACCTTCAGAACAACCCAGGTTTCACCTTCATAGCTTCATGCAATAGCTTCTCTGGGCATGCTTGTAGGGACACCCCTTATACAAATCTGGCCTCAGTTGATTTCCTTATCCATCAAGGAAGATTCTTCAATACCTTTCTTGTATTCTTGAACTGAAAGCCAGAATCATGTGGTCAAAGTTGCCAAGTTCTGCTGCTTGAGGGAGTTGGAACTTGGCCCTCTCTTTCAATGGCATCTGCGCCAGCTTTCTGTCGGTTGTAGTTTCCTTCATTGCTTTTCAAAAGCTGAAGACTTAGCTGGATAGGGTCTTGACCAGAGGTCACCACTCCCTTTATTCCCTCTCATATCATGTTTTCTTTAAACTTTTTATCTCATCTACTTGAGCACTGGACTTAGCTCCATCATACTTCCTGATGCTCCTTCCCTCTTCAAATTGCACATTTTATATTTCTCTCTGTTCAGCTTGCTCCTTTTCACTATAGATCTACAGAAAAGTGTTTACTAATGATCACAGAGCAAAGTCAATACTACTCTGTCTTGAAGTCTGTTCTGCCAACCCCATGATTCTAAAACTATTTATTTCAGATTCAGGCAGATTTTTAGGACAAGGGGAAAAAACAGTCACATTATTTGATAAAACGTCGTAAGAATGGTCTCTAGGCCACTTACTTCTACTCTTAAAGTTCTTGATCTGGGTCCCCATGGTTGGAATTTCTGTCTCCCTTGCACCTACGAGAATGGCCTATGAAGCTCAGCTTAAAGTGTCCAACTGCTTTTCTAATCCAAAGTCCCCAAATCTTCAATATTTCTCCAGCAAACAGCGTGGTCAGGCCTGTCACCACAATACCTTCCTCCTTGGTACCAACAGCTTTCTTAGTCATTGTCCTATTTCTGTGAAGAGACAGAAGGACTAAGGCACCTCTTGCAAGAAAGCATTTAACTGGGGCTTGCTTATAGTTGCAGAGGTTTAGTCCATTATCATCATAGTAGAGGACATGACAGCAGGTATGCATGGTGCTGGAGAACTAACCAAGAGCCTCATCCTGAGCCACCAACAGAGAAAGAGTGCCTGGGCCAGGCATGGGCTTGGGAAACCTTAAAGCCCACCCCCCAGCAACACTCTTCCTCCAACAAGACCACACCTGCAAATTATTCTAATCCTGTCAACGTGTTCCACTTCTTGGTATCTAAGCATTCAACTATACCAGCTATGAGAGTCATTCTTATTCAAACCACCACAATGGATATCCAGGGATGTTAATTTATTTGATATCAGTTTTAAATAATTTGCATCACTATACTCTTTCCAAAACATGTAAAGACCATTTGAATGCATTAATGGTATAAACACTGGCTATTCTTATATAACATTTTAGTTAATCCTTGTTTAAAAATAAGCAAGATTCAATTATAGCAATAAAGAACAGAGATTTTATTTTAATTCCCATCGCTATTGTTTTCTCTTCCATTTTGCTTTTATAACTCAGTATTTGGGAGTACTATCATTGACATACCAAGCATGATGCAGTAGTCCTCGCAGTAAAAACTGTGCTGTCTGTGGAGAATTTAAACCTGGGTAAAACAGTGGCGTATTAGTATGCTTTTTGTCACCAACATGCAGTTCTAGTCAATACCAATTATGAAATTGTTCTATTAAAAAGCCTAACGCTTTTCTAAGTGCTAAGCAATTGTTGCAGTTATCGTGAAAGTTTAATCATTAGACACAAACACTTAAATAAGGCATTTTATCACTTTTTATGAACATTATATTGATACAGAATTTAATTTGGTGAACTGAGTTATGCAGCAAGCTTCCCTTCTAAGAACTGAGCTATGTGCATTTGTTTAGAGAGTGAGCTCACAAGCTCACAATCATCTTTGCTCTTGTTCAATATAATTGGTATTCTAGCCAAATGGCACTTTGTTTTTCTGAGTATGAACAGCGAGAATAAAATAAAAGCATTGTTATCATTCTAGACATAGAAACAGAACTTAAGTTACTTCAGTTTTGCATTCTGTGAGCGAATCTTTGTCAACCTTATAGAGTTTTTGCTGGGGGAAGTATTTCTTTCTGTTTTTATTCTTATTCAAAATACATCAATGTAATTAAGTCCATCACTCTATTGCCATCTTCATTTTATGCACTATTAAATTTATTTTTATTTTTATGTTGATGGTTACATACACAAAGTTTAATGGAGGTAATTTTCAGAATCTACATCTCTTTATAAGCCAATATAATCTTGAATACCATTTCATTACTATTGGTATGAACAATTCCACAATGCAGAGGAAGGGCTGTGAGATACACTCTGCTTATTTGCTGTGCTAGGTATAGAGTTTCAGCTCATGTGCCTCTCTTGTCTGCTGGCTCTCTGGCAGGGGAACATCATTTCCTCATGCGGTGTATAGTGACAGAGTTGAAATTCCATTGAGAAGAAGGAATAGTCTTCATTGTCACCTCTGGTGCCATGTGCTGCCATTGAACAGTTGAAGAATAAAGTTTGCATTCTTCTTCAAGTCTGCCACTGCTTCTTGAATAAGATATTGTCAAGTAGTGTGGTATCAATTTTAGTGTGGTAATGGTACCACCACACTAAATTTGAAAACTTACACAGCACAAATTTGGGGCTTTCTAGCTTCCATGGGGGGTTTTAAATAATATATATTCCCCCAGAGTATTAGGCAGAAATTATTCCAATGACACTCATCTGAGCCAATGGGAAGTGTTTCCAGTTTTCATACACAGTGATTAATGTCTTATTCATAGGTAGTTCTCTGACCATATCTGTCCCTATACCCTGTCATACGGAGTCTAGTTTGGTTCTCTGTTGCTGTGATAGAAAACATGACTGAAAGAAGTTTTATTGTATTACATACACATTCTGATCACAGCACATCACTGAAGGAAGTAAGGGCAGGAATCTAAGCAGGAGAAGAAGCAGGAAGCATGGAGGGAGAATGCTAACTGACTTGTTTTCAGCTCTAGTTCAATTTCATTTCTTTTATCTCCCAGGACGACTTGTCCAGGGAAAGTATCACCAATGGTGGACTGGATCTTCCTCTATAAATTAAGAATTAAAAAACACCTCCACACTTACACAATGGCGTTGGTGTATTATCATCTACCAATTGTTTCATGAATATAATAGAAGTAAAGGAATATATTTCATTTATATTCAGCAATAATAATGCTTTGAAAGCTAGTAATTTGGATTTTAGTTACTGGTAAAAAAAAATCAAAGAAGGAATTTTGGTGCAAGAATGTAGAAAAAAATCCTTGTACCTTTGTTAGAGTACTATTATTTTTAATGCAATTTTAAATGGGTAAAAGGATACTATTTCTGTCTGAATACAGGAAGAAGATGAAGTCTGGACTGATAAAATGATAGGATGAGTTAGAAGACCCTGTTATTCTCTGGTGTTCCACATGGAAAGAGAAGGGGTAGCTGATTCTGTTAGGATATCTTTTGGGCATTGAGGATTCAGTACAAAAAAAAAAAAAAAAAAGAAAAGAAAAGAAAAAGAAACAAAATAGCCCCTGTCTCATTGAAATGACCTTGTAGAATTGGTAAAATTCAGACTGCAGGAAAGAGATCTCTGCAGGGTCATACCACTCCAGGAAACTCAGATGATTAGAAGAGGTAACTTTTCAGGAAACTTGGTATGTCCTCTAGTTTGTCTTGGAAAGGAGTTAACACTGAGTTTGCCATACAGAAAACTGTGGCTCCTTGTAGATAGGTAAAATTGTTCATAAAACTAATAATTCAAAGCCTCTGGTGTCTCATTTGTTTGTGTTTCTTTATTTTACAACACTAACTTTGAACAAATGGGGGTTTCCTATCAGCATCTCAGCAATTATGTCAGGAGCTCTAAGGTCCATGTAAGGACACACACCCTTCCAATGTGTTAGCCTCCGTTCTGTGTGGACATTTGTCTCCCTTATCCAAAAAAAAAAAAAAATGAGACCTCAGACAATACTAAAATGTCCACTCATACTACATACAAAGTACACACTTGAAAAGCAAAACTCTCTGAGTATATGGACTAATCTATCAAGGGATAAGGCTTAATGGTAGAACGCTTACCTAGTATGCATGTGACCCTTTGTTTTGTTCCTATTACTGATAAAAAAAAATTAAGAAAAATATGAAACCATGTCTTCATATAATGTCCTAGAATGAAACAAATCCATGTTCCTTCCTTGGAGAAAGCTGACTTCTCCTATGCTCTGTGTGGTGCTTGTTCATTCATGTACTCATACAATGAAAACTTTTACTCACATTGCAAATTTAAAAGCTTAATAGACATATGGATTTTCAAGGTATTTTACATACTGGTTCCTTTAACATTGTTTGTTTAATAATTGAAGGCTGACAGAATAAAAATTCAACAAAGAAGCATATTATTGACAGGGTTAATATAAATGCTATTAAGTATATTCTGAGGTTTTAAAATAAAACTGTATCTTTGAATGTATAGCTAATGTTTTAATCCATCACTTTATTTTAATATGTGTACCTGACTTAAGTAAAATTAATAGTTACATGAGCATGCCCCTGAGGCTTAAACCCCTCTTGTCTCAAACCATACATATCCGCCTAATGTTCAACTTACTTACTTTTGGATTTACAACACAACATTCCAAAACAATGACAAGATCAAGGAACAAAAATCATATTAAGCCCATCACTTCAATAACTTCTAAAGCTATCACATAACTATATTGTTTTATAAAATCCAAGCAGACACTTGTAAGCACTGGTGGTATTTGTATCACAGCCAACATGCTCAACAAATGAAAAAGTTCTCTGCTCCATTTCAGTTCTGCAAACAGAGTCAAAACCCCATCCAGGAAAAACATTTTGGGAATATATTTGAAAATCTCTGTTGACATTGATATAATCTAGCATCCCATGAGTAAAAGCTTCCCTCTAATACAAAGTATTATGGACAACTACTCAAGCAATGATCCCAGCAAGAATATGTTCAATTATGTTAACAAAGGAAATCATTTTCATTGTCCCCTAACTCCCTTTTCTGCAAAACTTTCCCATTTTGTTACCAGCAGTTCCTTTCCACTTGCTCTCCTCAGGAATTTTTTGTTATTGTAACTTTGATAGGTCAATATGGTGAGATCCATTCAGCCATGCTGATGCTGTGATGTTGATTTCATACCCTGGAGAACTGATCTTCACTGAATTTTAATTTCAGCTTAAACTTAATGCTTTCCGTGGTTCAAGAACAAAGTAACTAAGTGAGCAAGTCATAAAGTCTGGGTCTGCAGCAATTTTCTATTCCCAAAGCAATCAGATAAACCAACTACTATATGGGAGTAACATCAACTTCATGGTGTGCCTCCTTTATATGTTCTCAACTGCAAATATCAGATCATCTGTTTCCATTGGTTGTCTTCTGTAAGGAACATAAATGGCCTGCCTGTGTTGATGAAAAATTGTGGTGCTGTCTGTGTGTGTGTGTGTGTGTGTGTGTGTGTGTGTGTGTGTGTGTGTGTGTGTGTGTGTATGTGATATACTTCTTGCTGCATGCCAAGTTGCACTTGGTTGCCAGAATTTCACTTCCTGTATCTACCTCAATTACTCTCCACCTTATTTTTTGAAAGTCTCTCACTGAACCTGGAGCCTATCAATTCATCTAGGTTTGCTGGCCAGTGAGCTGTAGGGATATCTCTGTCTCTCTACCCAATCCATGGCCCCAACATACACACACATTGCTATGGTTACAAATGCATGTTGCTGTGCCTAGACTTTACATAGGTACTAGAGATCTAGACATAGATTCTCATGCTTTCACAGCAGATACTTCATCCACTAAACCCCTTTCTCAAAACCCTTTTGTAAATCAGTCTGATGTTATCAGACACGTCCAGCATATGTGATAGCTTATTTATTAGATTTCAGTTTTAGTAGTTGTGAAGCATCAGATAATTGTGCAGAAGAGGTTCCATCCACAGCAAGTGTAGTCAAATTCATTTCTGAAATTCTATCCCTCCAGTGGTATAGACAGAAAACAGATTTTCAGTGTGAGAAGTAATTTATGAAGGCTCTAATCATTATCTTCAGGTTAGTTTTGCTGAACTGCCAAACCACCTTAGTATAGAACAGAATCAATGAATGAGTGCATTGAGCAGATGCTAGCAGAATCATGTATACAAAGTGCATAGATTTCAAGCCAGAGAGCAATAAAGTGGACTAGATTGAACATTGCATTTTCAGTGACACTCAAACTCCAACTGAATACCCAAGGACCAAGAAATCAAAGACCAGATAAGTGGCAGCAGAAAGATTATCCCTAAGAAAACTATTTTTTGACCTGATATTTGAATCGCTGACATTGACATATATAAGAGTAAGAAAAAATTTGCTAGGAATATATCTATGCTAACAAAAATGCTGAGAAGAAAATCAAAAGTAAGGAAGAAATGTCTCGTTATTGCAGTTTTATTCATATATTTTGCCAGAGAGATTATATTTGTAAAAAATCATGCACAGCAAATCAAATATGGAGGAAGTGTTTCTTAATATATTCCCTTTTTGGAGAGCAATTCTGTACATTATCATATTAAAGACTGAAAAAAAAAACCCTGCAGCAAACATATCTTCTTATCTTTGTCTAAGCAGCATTTCCTAAACTTAATTATCCACAGAACACTATTTTCCAGTAATAACTATTAACTTTCGATTCAAAGTACTCTCCTCATGTTTAAATTCCAGCAATCAAATTAATGGCATGAATTTGATAAAATTTAAGAACATTCCCAGCTCCAAATTCTAGGACTTCTGCTACCCAAGCACATAGATCCCTTCTCTGCCTATGACTCAAAATCAGCTCTCACATCTGTTGTATACAATGGTAAAAAGTTGTTCGACTTTAGACCTCAGGACTCCCTGATTCAATGCAGGACAATACCTGTTTCCTAGATCCAACTTGAACTTTAAAAGCCACTGCTGGGATAACTTCTTTACAGGAAAGAACTATGTTAAGTAGTTTCAAAGCCAGAAATGTCACCTGTCAAAACTCTACAATAAATATTAGCCTCCTTGCTTCCTCTCTCTCAAAGAATCCATTCTTTCACCTTGGGAAACTACTTTGTTATTATAGATACAGAGCTCGTGGATAGACCACGGCAATAAAAAGGACAGAGAGTTGACAATATGATGAACTGCAATGGAAAAGGTCAAAGCTATGTGCTGACTCCCAAATAGCCTTCTACAGTCATAACTAGTACAGATCACTAGTTCACACTCATTTTCCCCTCTGATCTCAGCCTCATTGTCTGTGTTTACAGAATCTCAGTTCATCAGTTGTTAGCACTGCCATCAATTAAAAAGACTACACTATGCCTCAGGAAGTTTAAATGTCAACTTGAAACAACTTAGAATCACTTGGGAAGAGAGTCTCAATTCAATAATTGTCATTATCCTATTGGATTTTGGACAGATCTGTGGGAGATTCTCTTGATTGTTAATTGATTTAGGAAGACTCATCCCAAACTGGCAACACCATTCCTTAGGCAGGGAGTCCTGAACTATATGTGACAGGGGAAAGCTTTATGAAAGCAAGTAAATAATGTGCAGCATTCATTTCTTTCTGCTCTTGACTGTGGATGGGATGCAACTAGTTGCTTGAGTTCCTGCCTTGATTTCCCCTCAATAATGGAAAGTAGCCTTGAATTATAAGCAGTATAAACTCTCTTTTCCATGTTTCTTATTACCAAGGTTCTATATCACAGCAACAGCAATAAACCTGGAAAAGTTGTAGATTTTATTTTATTCTAACCTGATAAAACCCCAGTTCCCCATTGGCTAACCATTATTATAAGGTCATTGTATAAAAGAGCAGGAGGGACCTATCAGTTTCAGATGGATTTCCAGGGGGATGCAGTGTCCAACATCCATATGTAAGTTTGACTTCTGATAGTGGTCACTGCCCTCTCTCTCCTTCATTATTTACCACCGCCTTATCACACCTTCATGAAGTCCATTGCTAAGGAATCTCTAAAAGAAATCATAAACTCCTCCTTCTTAGGTCCCAATCTGACTATAATAGTCAACATTTTGAAATGAAATAAAATCTATTTTTTAATGAAATAATTCAGTAAGTGTTATGGGACTCTTATCATCTATGTTATGGCCCAATGTCCAATTGGAGGCTGGCTTTGGTTCAAGAGGCAGGGTTCACATTCAGCTGGTCAGAATGGATCATAGAATTCCCCCAACTTGAGAAAGAGGCCTCTGGGGAATAAGAGGTGGGCCGGAAAATTTGTTCAGGCCTTTTCAAGCCTGGAAGTGAACGGTGGCAATGTGTGTCAGTCCTTGTGTTCATCTCAGGTTCTCATCTTTATATTTCTGCCAATGTTTTATTATATAATAAACAATAAAAGAAATCCCAATACCTAGGGACTTTTAATTCCATCACACTATCTCTGCATTGAATGGAACAGATGATATCATAAAAAAGTATATGTTCTGCTTTCTCTGGAAGAAACTATGCTAAGGCATGCTTCCCCTGATCCTGTCATGATTCCTTCGTTAAAGCAGTATTCTAATATGCTCATCTCAGGAAAATATCCAAAAGGCCAACATTAGTGTACTTACTTAGTAGCTGATAATGATATCAAAATAAATGATAACTTTAACTCTTTCACTATCTACAATTTTAAGTATTATAAATTAGAAAATGTGACAAAATTACTTAAAAATATTAATAAAGAGCACATTTTCCCTAACTACATTTGCTATTTCCATGAGTTGGCTCATAAGAGGAAAGATGACCTGGGGCCCTATTTTGAAAAGAGCAACTAGGGTTTAGGTGAATTCAGGGTGGGAGGAAGCACATAAATAACAATCTTTCAAACTTCTATTCACGAATATTGTTTTTTGTCATCTCAATTGCACAATGAAATAAGAAAGTTCAATTTCCTCTTCATTTCCTTTTAATAAAACTTCTGTTCATTTCATTTCTGAGAGAAGATTGAATCTAAATTACTTTGACTTCTCTTGGCCTAACTTTGGCAAGTGCTACCAGACAGGAAAACGGAGGCTATTTTGAGTATCAGCCATAAAAATAAAGAGGTGCTGCCTACACCTCCATGTTTGGCTTTGGCTTCTTCTCTCTACCCTGTGGATCCTATCTAAGAGCAATCAATGCTGTCTGCATTGTGTACAGAAGTACATACTCTGTCTTTCATCCATGATGTGTGCCAGTGAAGGAATCCATAAGGAGAGCTTCCTTAGGGCTCTCTTCCTCTGTTCCATGGCAGATATGATTTCTGAACACAAGGGAAAAACCTAGAGGTTTTTTTTTTTTTTTTTTGTGTGTGTGTGTGTGTGTGTGTGTGTGTGTGTGTGTGTGTGTATGTGTGAATTTGAATTTGAATTTGTGTAAGATATAAAATGGTTTTGGTTTGGTAAAATATTCTGGGTTGAATGTGTCCCCAAAAGTTCTTTGACTGAAAACTGAACTCTATCAGGAAATAGGAGCATGCTGGATATTTTTAGTTATTTTCAAGTGAGTTCATCTTGGAGTAAAATAGCCTCAAAATCCAACATGATTGATGTCCTTATGAAGAGAAATTTAGATGAAGATATACCAGCCAGGAAAATGTCATGCAAAAACTGGAATTACTCTACCATGAGCTAAGAAATTTCCATGGACTGGGAGAGCACTCTAGAAAACAGTTCCCTCTCACCTTCAGATGAAACTTGATCCTGCCAACTCCAAGATTCTGCCATTCAAGATACAGGCAATATATGTCTGTTGTCCAAACCACTGAGATTGTTATACTTTACTACAGCAACCTCACCAGAAAAACACAGCTTACACACCATAAACAGATCAAATGTTACTGCATCTTATTACCTAAAATTGAGGAAATGAAGTTCATTATACAAATTCCTTTTGCCTACCCTGCCTCCCATGTGCTGGAATTAAAGGTATATATGACCACATTGGCCACATTTGTATTTATTTAAGCTAATGGTTCTGCATGTCTTGCTCTTTGTCATTTAATATTTACTCATATAAAAGTATCAACATATAAATTTCATATGATTGAATATCAAATTCCCTATGAGTACAATAGATTATGTGTGGCACAGAGTATAACGTTGTGTCCATGACCTATTATTCTTTGCTTACAGGAAATTTTACTACTCAGCCCCAAATATTATTGAATTCCTTATGAAGGCTTTCTATGAAAGCATTTCTCTTCAACTGAAATTGGACTTCCATATAAAAAGCATATAAATCCATGTTTTAGTGCCTAATTTTTGTGTATTATCTACTACATCCCATAAACTGTGCCACAATCCAAATAGATGAAGGAGACCTTCCCCAGTTTCAATTGTCAGTCAGAGGACCTTACAGAGAACTTAAGGGCTTCTCCACTCTTGAAGGTTTAGCAACTATCCACAGGAACACAAAGGAAGGAACACTATCTATGGCAAGGGATAATTCTAAATTATACTTGAGTTGTTAAAAGTTGAGGTTCTTTTGTAGCAGGAATCCTAATCGGTCCTAATAATAAAAACCCCAATCCCAATATCAGGGTTAATGATGAAAGATCAGAGAGACAAAGGATCAAGCCACAGCCACCTCTTATCTCACCAACTCCTCAGCCTGAAAGGGGCTGAGCTCCTGTCTCTGCTCTGCGTCTCTCCACCCAGCCATATCACTTCCTGTCTCCACCTCCCTAATGCTGGGAATAAAGGTGTGTGCCACTACTGCCTGGCCTCTAAGGTGGCTAGCTCCACACTCTGATTTTCAGATCCTGACCTCTAGTGGCTAGCTCCACACTCTGATCTTCAGGCAAGCTTTATTTGTTAGAGCACAAACAAAATATCATCACATTCTTTCATCACAAATATAGAAAACTTTCTTTTGCCAAAGTCTTAAGATCCACAATGCTTAGAGGTATGAAGCAAAAAGAAAACAATAATGATGATGAAGATAATAATAAAAATTTGATGAAGTGTGTGGTTGATATATTGTGCACTCCAATAAACTTATCGGGGAGTCAAAGAACAGAACAGCCACTATATTAACAATAGAGGTTAGGCAGTGGTGGCACACACCTTTAATCCTAACATTCTGGAGGCAGAGATCCATCTGGATCTCTGTGAGTTCAAGGCCACACTGGAAACAGCCAGGCATGGTGACACACACCTTCAATTCCAACACTTGAGATCTCACGTCTTGCTTGGGAAAGACACATGCCTTTAATCCTGGGAAGTGATGGCAGGAAGTAGAAAAGTATATAAGGCATGAGGACCAGGGACTAGAGGACTTTTAAGCTTTTAGAATTTTAGCAACAATTCAGCTGGGATCCATTCAGATAAGGACTCAGAGGCTTCCAGTCTGAGGAAGCAGGATCAGCTGAGGCACTGGCAAGGTGAGGTTGGCTGTGGCTTGTTCTGCTTCTCTGATCTTTCAGAATTCACCCCAGTGCCTGGTTCCTGGTTTGTTTTTGTTAATAATAATAAAATAATACAGGACCCAGTCCCACTGCCTGGATGCCTCCCAAACAGAACAAGCTAATCAACTGTCTCACTTATCCAGAGGGCCTGATCTAGTTGGGGGCTCCTCAGCTATTGGTTCATAGTTCATGTGTTTCCATTCGTTTGGCTATTTGTCCCTGTGCTTTATCCAACCTTGGTCTCAACAATTCTTGCTCATACAAACCCTCCTCTTTCTCGCCAATTGGACTCCTGGAGCTCCACCTGGGGCCTGGCCATGGATCTCTGCATCCGGTTCCCTCAGTCATTGGATGGGGTTTCTAGGATGACAATTAGGGTGTTTGGCCATCCTATCACCAGAGTAGGTCAGTTCGGGCTGTCTCTCAACCATTGCCATTAGTCTATTGTGGGGGTATCTTTGTGGATTTCTGTGGGCCTCTCTAGCACTTTGCTTCTTCCTATTCTCATGTGGTCTTCATTTATCATGGTCTTTTATTCCTTGTTCTACCTCCAGGCAGTGGGACAGGGTCCTGTCCTCAGTGCATGAGTTGGCTGTTTGAAACCTGGGGTTTATACAGGGACACTTGGCTCAGCCTGGGAGGAGGGGACTGGACCTGCCTGGACTAAATCTACCAGGTTGAACTCAATCCTCAGGGGAGTCTTTGTCCGGGGGGGAGAGGGGAGGGGGGGGGGGGGGGGGAGGAAGGGGGGGAGGGGGAGAACAAGGGAATCCGTGGCTGATATGTAAAATCAAATTAAATTATAAAATAAAAAATAAATAAAATAATAAAATAATACAAATATAAAAAAATAGTAAGAAGACCATTTAAGATTCATGCTACAAAAATAAGAGATTATAGAAGGATATTCTTTGTTGTGACTCCTAAGCAACTCAAAACAGTGCCTAGATTTAAAAATGATTGCCTCTGCCCAGTCCATGTGAAAATTAAGAAATACAGATATTGAGAACTTGCATTTGTTTTTTCATGGTAGAGATCATCACTGATTCTGAGAAGGCTATTTTGGGGAGACATTCAGGAATCCATCCTGCTTCAGGCAAATCTGAGAATCATCAAGGGGAGAAAATGGAGACAACTACTTATCACATTCAATTTTCCACTTTACATATTCTTATAAAAGAAAGTAGGACAAGGAGACAGCTAAATGAACACTGGATTAATAGAATGGGAAGACTTTGAATTCTGCTCTTTCTTTAATAAGCAAGTCATAGATTTAACTTGTTGGCTAAAAAGAGTAGGAAGCCATGTAGAGGAAAAAGAACGGAACTGTGGAAACAAAGTCCTTGGTTACTTAGAGGTGGGTGGGATTAAAAATTAAATTTGGAGACAGGCATGGTGGCACACACCTCCAATCCCAGCACTTGGGAGGCAGAGGCAGGTGGATCTCTGTGAGATCAAGAACAGCCTGGCCTGCAGAACTAGTTCCATGACAGCTAGGGCTCCACAAAGTAACCCTGTCTAGAAAAACCTAAGAAACAAACGAAGAAAAATTAAATTTGGACTTAAGCTTGGATAGAGGCATAGAAAGGACCCTGGATAAAAGGAAGGCAGTGAGTATTTTGTCCATGCAAAGAAGTGGCTGAATTTGGTATCTTGAAAGTTACTTTTACAACTAAGTAACAATTTACTTGGTGACACAGTAATTGACTTCACTTAGAAAAGAAAGGGGGAGGGAGTGTATTTTGGAATGTTGACATTTTCAGCACTGGGCAGATAAATAGAGAAGTATCCTACCAAGATCCGGCAGTCCTACATGCTCATTTAGACTGCAAGTTGATTCAGTGAGCATAGCGTTTGTTTTCAATTTTTTCGTTTATTTTAAAAAAAAAATATGTCTTGGTTTTTTTGAGATTATAATTATATCATGTCCCCCAACATTTTCTTCCTTCCCATTCCCTCCAATATATCCCTCCTTGCTCTTTACCAAAGTAATGGCTTCTACCTTTACTTTAATTTTTCTTACATATATATTTATACGTATTTGTGTGTACAAACATATTGCTAAATTCATAAGTACAAATTGTTACATCTGCAGAATATTATTGGAATGTAAATTTTTTGTGCTGATCATTTGGAGAAGGGTATTTGTCCCACTCTCTGCAATCTTTGACTGTCTGTTACTCTTTGTGTAGGGCTGAGGCCTCCTGGACTTTCCTATCACATTACTCTATTTACTATTGTTCCTGTTCATCACATATTCAGGGAGTCAGGTTGATGAGACTTCATGAGCGTGCTCCTCTGGCTCTTATTATCTTTCTTCCCCTTTTCCACAATGATCCCAGTTTAAATGAAATTTGCTTGTTTGGGCTGACAATGCTCCCTTCAAGAGCCACAGACTATCGTACAAAAACCCCAACACCAGGCATGAAAAGCCCTCTGTTGAGACTCCCTAAACATTAATGACTATTGCTATTGCCTCTGGTTGCCTCCAGAGTTGGAAGATAAGTTTCTATTCCTAAAGACACTGGCTTTTTCAGACAGTGCCCAGAAGTCCCCTAGATGGAACTGATTTGAATGCATCCTTAACAACTAGTTTTCATGGCACCAGAAAGCTCTATATATGGTTACAAAGGAGGGAGGAAGACAAGAGTCCTACTACTTTATGACAGCTATGAACCACAATAACTTCCCACATGGCACAATATCCCTAAAAGTACAGTAGTAACCAACAGCTCTCTGACGGGACTTAAGGACAACTCAATAAGAGGGAAAGCATGCCAGTACTGGAAACCTGGCCAATGACCCTGGACTAGAGAAGTCATAGACCTTGGAGGAGAACCGATAACTGACACTTATAAACAAACCAACAGAATCCATAACTACATTCTAAATATTTGTTCTTATCCCCACAGATAACTGTAACCCTCACACTCTATCAAAGAAAGTTATCTATGCAATAGATGGACACAGTTACAGAACATCTCAAACAATCAAAATGCAGTTGTGGAGCCTAGTTCCAGAAGTTCGTGTACAAAACAGATCCCATAATTAAGGGACAGTGTTCATTATGGAAGAGGGAGCAGAAAAGACTGTTAGTTTCATTAAATGGCTCCAGTTGTCTCATCTCATAATATGTAGAGATAATAGCTTAACCACAACTGGATTTAGTCATCCTTGTCTAAATGTATGAAGGATAAAAACAAAATGGATGATGCATTTGAAGGAGTTAACAAATAACAGAATATGTCCTCTCATTGATAAAGGATGAACATGAAAACATTGTGTATAATAAAGGATTAATATAGCCAATGGATTAGAGGTCTCATTTTTTTATGATGGGAATTAGAATACTTAACAAGAAACTGTAGAAAGTGGTAGAGGAGAATGCATGAATTCAGTCCCTCCTGTTTCATCTCCATACCTGTATACCCAGCTCTGGACCCACACCTCACACACAGGTATTGCCTGGAAAGTTCAATCACAAATATGAATGTCCATGCCAGCTCTACATGGCTAAGTGTAAATGCACAGCTCATGTAACTAGTCTTCACTGCAGTCCCCTGCCCCAGATCCCAGACCTCCTGTACCATCATCAAAGACCCAAGCCTGGTTCTGAACATGCAATCTCCTACTTGTTTCCCTAGAGAGCCCCAAGACCTCACCTGCCAGAACCATGTTCTCATTCCCAGGCCTACCTCTGTTTATAAAACTCCAAAACTGACCCATCCTGAAACAGGACAGAATATCATACCAGACATACAACCAATGAAAACCACATTCCCAGGTCATATCTCACATTAAAACAATATACAAGTCCAAAATATGCATCTCTACCAAATGTCCTATGAAAATTACCTAGATGAATCCCAATGCCCAGAAATTATAAGGACAGTCGTAAATTTTGTCAAATAATTCAGAGTCTAAAAAAGACCTGGATAAATATCCCAGTTAACTAAAAGAGGAAAGCAATAAACTTCTGAGTAATGTCCAAGAAACCAGGTGCAAATAAATGAAATTATGAAGACAATATAGAATTGGAAAATTGAATTCAATAAAGAGATAGAAATAATAATAAAAACATGAGCTGAAATGGATATGGAATTGAAAAGCTAGAAAACTTAGGGGAAAGCCTTATCAAGAGAGTAGATCAAGTAGAAGACAGACTACCAGAACCTATCACTTTGTGTGCTCACTTAAAGATATTTAGTAAAGAAAATCCCTTTGTGGTTTTTTGGGAAAAGTGATGTACAAAAGCAACAAATTAAGCTAAAATAGCTCAGAATTTCATGTCATTAGCTGCAGTGTATAGATTATAGAACATCTATAAAAGTACTTTATTATTACAATTATATTTTTTTTTTACTTTCTTACCCAAAGTAACAAAAACAAAGGGATTATAGATTTAAATGATACTGTGAACATTTGTTGGTCTTATTTACATTGCATACAATAGTCTTGGGACATCAATGTAAGTACAACTTCAGGTGCTTACACTATATTTTTATGCATTCCACATTCTCCCAGAGGTTCTAAACAAGTACTTCTCAACCTATGGGTCCCGATCCTCTGGGGATCACATGTCAGGTAACCTGTATATCAGATATTTGCATTACAATTCATAACAGTAGCAAAATTGCCAATATGAAGTAACAACCAAGTAATTTTACAATCTGGGGTTACCACAACCTGAGGAACTGTATTACAGGCTCACAGCACTGAGAAGGTTATGAACCACTGTCTAAATAATTCCTACTATGATTACTCTCCATATATGCCCTACAGGTAACTAGGTATACATACACGTGACTCATCCTCTGCCATGCATTCTGTTTTCAAGTCTTTCATTCTTCATCATCTGCTTCCCCATCCAGCTTAAGCTGATTCCTTTTGGTCTGTTTAGTCTGAGGCTTATTATTCAATAGATTCCTGAGGAAAAGTCAAATGGACACCGAACTTACTGAGCTGTTTGCTCTGGATGACATGACGGGTTGTCTGTGTTCTTTTTATTGAAAAAGATAATTTTGCCAGATAGAAAATCTATGAGGTTTACATTTTTTCCATTAAGTATGCCAACGTATATTAAGTATTTATATATACACATATACATATACTAACTTAACTTCAGTTTTCATTTATTTTCTTACGTGTTTATTGTGAGCATGTGTGTTTGTATTACACACACACACACACACACACACACACACACACACTCACACCAAAGTGTGTGTATGGAAGAGAAAAAAACCTCTCAGGAGTCTGTTCTCACCTTCTACAATGTGGGTCTCAGAGACTGACTTCAGGTTTAGCAGCAAGCTTCCTCTTTTCTAAGTCATCTCAATGGTCCATCAGTCTATTTTATTATCTCATAACATGTTAATTTCAAAAACTCTGATGACCAACTATGACCATTTTGCTATGAATGAAATTTCTTTTCTTAATAGTCAGAGTAGCAATGAGTGGCCTTAGCACCAAATTGTAATCTTGAAAAAAAATTTAAAAATAGAAACTAAAAGTGAGGCCTTTTAGAAAAATAGGTAACACTTCCTTGGGTACAAAGAATGTCTAGGACACAATAGAACATCACTCACAATTTTCTATGACCCCAAATGAATGAAGACTATTATAATTATGTCAAGACACATTACAATCCCAATGTTCAGTGTCTCCACCCTCTGTGGTGAGCCCATATGATTATTTTGTTGATGATAATTTCAAAAGACAGTTAAATGTGCTGAGCTGCATGGATATATGTTCAGAAAAAGCCAGACTGCATTATAAGTCAAATGTTCTGCATGTACAGTCTTAGAAATTGTAACAAAAAAAAAGGTGGAGAACACTTTACATTAAAGGAATGTTTAATGAGCATATACAATTACAAAAAATAAAGGTGGCCAAAAATAAACTGTAGGTCAGAGAGATGTTATTTGAGGTTATGATTCCTATAGTAAAGACTATAATCACAAACAACTTGGGTAGAAAAGGGCTTATTTCAGTTTATACTTTCAGGTAACAGTCCATCACTGAGGGAAATCAAGGCAGGAATTCATGGTGGGAACCTGGAGGCATGAACTGAAAATCATTTAGGAAGGCTGCTTACTGGCTTGCTCTCTGGATGATTCCCAGGCCAGTGTGCCACTAGCTTTCTCATACACACCAGACCACCTGCATGAGGATGTTGCTGCCCACAGTGGGCTGGGTCCTCCACCATCAATTGTTAATCTCAGAAATGCCTACAGAGTTGCTTACAACAGTCTGATAGCTTTATCTTCTCAATTAAGGTTCCATTTCTCAGATTACTCTAGCTTTGTCAAGATAACAAAATCAACCTGGACACATACCTGTGTGGGTCATAAAACTAAAGTGTACAAGAAAGTGATTCCTCAAAAAATAACAGAGATGTTCATTTACACCAGGAAATGGTTGTGGGTTGGGAAGGTATATGAAAGGGTTTGTAGGATGACTGTGAAGTCTATTCATATAATTTATTCACATTTCTTCTTCTTCTTCTTCTTCTTCTTCTTCTTCTTCTTCTTCTTCTTCTTCTTCTTCTTCTC
>CABHPP010146971.1:0-21837 GCA_902168425.1 Peromyscus attwateri
GGGAGGAGGGAGAATGGGGGAATCTATGGCTGATATGTAAAGTTGAACTATATTTTAAAATAAAATAAAATAAATTTTAAAAAAATCTATAGGAATTAATATTAGGGTTTTAATTTTGTCATATTGTAGTTTATCTTTATGACTTGTTTTACAAATCACATATAATTTGGCATAGTATTAATTCTTTAATTTTCATTTAGTTGTTGACAGAACTAAATTTTTATAAATTTATATAGATATATGGACATTTAAACAATGAATTACTGTAATATTGCAGAAAATTTTAAATTAGAGTAAAAATTTATTATGAAAATCTGTATCTCCAAGTTCATGAATATTTTTTAATTTAGCACATACATATTAATAACTTTTAACATTTTCCAGATTTTGAATTTTAACTTGTCATAAGGTATGTTATACCTAACCTAAAATTTTATTCAAAATATATACTGACACCCAATGGATATTAAGAAAAAAATACGATCATGGTAGGTCACATATTAATGATATTTACCAAGCATTTAATGATAGTGTGGAGGCTGGGTGGGATGAAAAGATAGCTCAGAGGTTAAGAGTGATTTCTACTCTCCCAGAAGACCCAACTTCAGTCCCTGCACACATATCAGGATGTCTACAACCATTTAAAACTATACATTCAGGATTTCAAACACACTCTTTGGCCTCTAGTACATCTTAGCTTGAGAAGAATATGTAACTTTAGGAACTGAACTTGATGAAAACCATACTTTGAACAATGTGTTTGGTCCATTTTTAAATTAAGTTGTTCATTTCTTGCTGTCCAATTGTAGGAGTTAAAATTAGAAGCTCTTGATAAATAATTTACAAATGCATCTACCATTTCTAAATGTTCCTTTCATTATTGATTTTTTTTTGGTTTTTCAAGACAGGGTTTCACTGTGCAACAGCTTTGGCTGTCCTGGAAGTAGCTCTGTAGACCAGACTGGCCTCAAACTCACAGAGATCTGCCTGTCTCTGACTCCCAAATGCTGGGATTAAAGGAATGAGACCTCCACCCAACTGAAGCCAGCAAATTTGAGACAAGCAGCTTTGTTCTCATTTCTTAAAGCCACTAGTATCAAACAAAATGCTTCTGGCCCAGCGGTGGTGGTGCTCGCCTTTAATCCCAGCACTTGGGAAGCAGAGGCATGCGGATCTTTGTGAGTTCGAGGCCAGCCTGGTCTACAGAGTGAGATCCAGGAAAGGCACAAAGCTACACAGGGAAACTCTGTCTCGAAAAACCAAACAAACAATGAATTTCAATGGTATTTTATTTATGTAAAAGATAAAATTTAGTTTTTTGCTTATATATTTATTATTTGCAGTTTTATGATTGATTTTTACATTTTAAAGCAGTATCTTTTTATTTATTATAATATGTTACATGACAGGCAGTATTTTCATTTGAGTATATAATGTACTTTGAGCATATAGCATGTACCTGCTACCCTCTCTTTCTCACCCATCCCTACCCCCATTAGATTTCTTTATCCCCATAGAGTGTTTCACCTCTACTTTCATCTCTCTCTCTCTCTCTCTCTCTCTCACACACACATACACACACACACATACACACACACTCACACACACACACACACACACACACACACACTCTCACACACACACACACACACGGACATGAACATACACACATATTTTTATTCTATATGTGTATGTATGAATATATATATATATACATATATATATATATAATAACCCACAAATGAGAGAAAACATAATATTTGTCTTTCTGAGACTGACTTAATTCATTTAATTTCTATTTGATTTTAAAACAAATGATAACAAACCTGTATCTTGCTTATGGTGAGACATGTAGTTCATGCTACTTACATTTCAATTAATAAGCATAGAATGTCTTTTTGTTTATATCTTCTTCAATTAATTTCAACAGCATATTAAGTTTTTACTGTACCAGTGTTTTGTCTTTTTGCTTAACCTCATTTCTAAGAATTTTGTTGTTTTTAATGGTATTGTAAGTATGATAACTGTTAATGTCCTTCTAATTGGTTTTATCTGTTAACTTTATGTCATATAGTGCTAATGAATTTATTTATCTCTGTTTTACTGTGTGTGAAGTTTTCATGAAATTTAGGATATCTGTATATGAGATCATGTCATATCTAAAGAGATATGATTGATCCTTTCAAACTTGGATACTATTCATTTAATGTATTGGCTGATTTTCTTGGATAGGATTCTCGGTACTATTTTGAAGAAAAAGTGAGATTTGGAATTTTTGTACTTTTACTGATATAAGACAAAAATTATCCATAATTCTGCTCAATATTAGCCATACTTTATTCTAAAAATGGCATTTCTCATATTAATATGACTTCCTTGTGTTCTCTGATGATATTTTGATTAATGGCCCATATTATGTTGAGATGATTTCCTTCTTTTGTTAACTGTGGGTTGTTTTCATCAGGAAATGATGTTAAACTTTGTCAAATGCTTCCTATTATGTGAATTTTGTGTTTCATTCTGTAACTGTGGTGTATTATATTGAATATTTTATCCAATGAGTTACTACTACAATTGATTTCCTTTCAGTCACCGGAAGATTGTTTCATATATATTAATCAGACAGATATATTTTAGATTTAGGTTAGTGTCTTTTTCTAGATTCCATATGGAAGCAATACTAACCTCAGAAATTAATATTAAGATTGTTACCTTACCCCTTATTTTTTTTAGGACAAATTAAAGATAAAATCACTATAGTTCTTAATGGTTTGGTAAAGTAGAATTCTGGGGTGATAGTGGAGGTTGGGAAGTTTTTTATTACTGGTTAAATTTTCAAGGTGGGATACATTTTTTCAGTTTTTCTAAACAGTTGTTATACAGTCTTTTTAAGTTGTATTCCTTTGGGAATTTATTCAGTTCTTCAGGGATACATGTACTGTTGATAATTCTTTATTCACAACACTTGGTTATTATTCTTTTTTTTTAAATTTCTTTTATACCACTTGAAGTGTCTCTGATTCCATTCATGATTTTAATTTTGAGTGTGTTTTTCCATTTTTTACATTTATTTTATTGTGAACGTCACATAGTATAACTGTATTTAAATCATTTCCACTCACCCTATGTCTCACCATTCTCTCTGAACTTCAAGACCTTTTCCTTTTTAATTATTACTATTTCACAATATGTATATATAGATACAACCTGCAAAGTTCATTTAGTATTGTTCATATCTATATGTGTTTAAGACTGACCGCTTAGGACTATATAATGTTTCAGGGAGGCTCATCCCTGGAGAAGACTGATTCTCCCTCCCTTAGCAGTCATCCATAATGCAATATCAGCCGGTGTTATTCTATGGGTTTTGTTTAGGTGAACATAGTTCTAATATTTCATGAGTGCAATGCACTTTCTTGTAAAGAACACACTATCTTGATTCTATAAAGTTTTCCAATTGGTTTGTGTTTTCTAACTCTTAGTTTCAATGATTCATCTGTCAGTCTTTATTTCTCCTATAATCTTAGTATCCTTCTTTATGATAATTTTGAGTTTATCTTTATCTTTTCCTAGTTACTTTGAGAGTAATGTCATTTTTATTTGATTTTTTGTTCTCAGAATTTGACTAATGTAGTCTTGATTTGTTTGAAACTTGAAATATAGCTTAGTGTTAACTTCAGTTTTTCTGCCTCAACCTACCATGTGCTAGGATACCAGCTGTGCATAACCATGACTAATATAGGTATTGGATGTTAATAAATTTTCTCATAGTGTTATTTTTTATTTTTTCATGTTTCACTTTTGTGTTTTAATTTTCCTCTGAAAAATATTTTCTGATTTTCCCTTTAACCCTTTGAGTTTTCAGTAGTACATTCATGTCCCATAAACATATTCACTTTTCATTTTCTCATATGTGTAGCCAGATTCCTTTCATTGTATTTGAAGAAGAGGGTTGTGAACCTCTAGTATATTTGTGTTTATTCAGCTTCATTTTTCACCATAATATGTGATACACCATGAAAAATGTTCCATGTATACAAGTATGAGTCTTTTGTTGCTATGTGATAGAATGGTGCCTATGCATCTGATAGGTTCTTATGGTAAGGAAGCCTTTGGTTTCTTTACTCTTCTCTGGATTGTTTTATTTATTACTCCAATTGAGTTTTTTGAAATCCTCTATTATTGTAGTGTCATTAGTTCTCCTTCTGATTCTAACACTTGTTTCTATATTTAGGATTTCTGATATGGATGCACATTTACAATAGCTATTATCCAGTTTGTGCATTAACCATTCTATCATACAATGTATACCTTTGTCTCTTCCTAGTTTTTATCTTAAAGGTTTTTTTTTTTTTCTGATATAAGTGTGGCCACCTTTTCTCTTAATTAGGTATGATTTTTAAGAATTTTGCATTTCCCATGCTTTTTCTTTCAACATTTGTATGACAATAAGTTTAAGACAAGTCTTTCATAGAAAGCAGACTGGACTTTAATGTTTATGTTTATCTGCTCAGCCAATTCCATACCTATTAAATTTGGAGTGAATCTGTTGCACTCATTACTCATTACTGACCAAAAAGGTATTACTTTGGTCCCTAAATGTTTTTGTTTTACAGCTTTCTAAGTCATTCTCCCTGCTTTCATGTCTACATTTGTGTTTTGATGCATTTTTGTATCAGTAGACTATGATTTCTTTGTTTCTGACTTTGGTCACTGACTTTTTTTTCTGATCATTTCATGCTGCCCAAGGATAGGGACTACAAAGAGTGATTTTGCGGGGCAGTGGTGGTGCATGTCTTTAATCCCAGCACTCAGGAGACAAAGGCAGGCGGATCTCTATGAGTTCGAGGCTACCCTGGGCTACAGAGTGAGTTCCAGGAAAGGCGCAAAGCTACACAGAGAAACCCTGTCTTGAAAAACCAACCAACCAACCAACCAACCAAACAAACAGAGTGATTTCATGGTTGGCCAAATTTTCACCTTTGTTTTTTTGTGCCTCCTCAGCCCCTTCACCCATACAGCTTGGTATTCTTTCTGATCATTTCTTAAATTCAGTCAAGACAGAAAGTACTCTCCAAGATAGTCCCACCACTGCCAATAATAATAATAATAATAATAATAATAATAATAATAATAGTACAAAACAAATAAAAAACCCAGAACTCGGTTTTCTCTCTAAGAAGAAATTGGACCTGGTGTAACTATGTGTATTAAAAATGGGGGTACTAAATTGAGGGAATGCCACAAATTCAGTTATCATTTTCAATGTGACATGATTCATATTCATGCAGGATATGGAACACTGTTAATCACTACTAAATTTCTCATAAAAGTTCCATATATGCCATTAAGCAGAATTAAGAAGGAACTGTTTCTTTGTACTTGTCCATCATGCTGCTGGCACCTCATCTTGTACACATTCTATTTTTAAATTTTATTCATTTATTTTATGTGTATATGTGTTTCGCTGCATGTGTGTAGGTATACCATGTTTATGCCTGATGTCCAGAAAGGTCAGAAAAGAGTGTTAGATATCCTGGAAGTAGAGGTACAGATGGTTGTGGGCCACCAAGTATCTGCTCGGTACCAAACTAGGGACCCACACAAGAGCAACACATGTTCTTAATTGTTGAGACATAGAGCTCCAGCTCTTCAGATATTTTATTTTGATAGAGGTTATTGATTTTGAAATATAAAATATACAAAATAAGAAATAAAGTATCACTTCAAATATCTTTTCTGCTAAAATATATGAGACAAGTATTGAAATATAAACTAGCAATTTCAGAACTCAGGAGACAGGGTCAAGAAAAACAAGAATTTAATGTTATTCTCAGATATGCAATTAGTTTGCTACCAGATTGAGTTATATGAGCCCTTGTCTCAATAGGAGGGAAATCAAGCCTGGTACTAGAAAAATAGTCAGCATTTCAGGGCTAGACCTTAGAAAGAATATACTACTGTCACTTTGCTAGACCAGGACAACTCCTTGTGATATTCTAACTCTTATCCTTATATATACAGGTAAGTGTAGCTATGAACCCTCGTCAAAGAAGCCTTTCATTGCAGCAAATGGAGGCTATAACATAAAAACCACAACTGGACATAATTCAGAGATAACAGATCATGGTAGCCTGAAAGGATACATCTGCTTCACAGCTCATGTATGTATGACTTGGGGAATATCATGGAAGAGGGGTTGACAAGACAAGAGACAAAATACCAGGAAGTCTGCTGTGAAACAGTCTCTTCTAAAAATGGCTGCATAGACAATACTAAAACAATGGCAATATCAATAAATATATAAACATGGATGAGGAAAACCAACCTCTAAACAAATAGCTACAGGTGACTAATAACTGCTGGGAGAAATAAAATTATCCACTAAAAGCAATGAGCCCCTTTACCAGTTGTCTAATCCAGAGTGGTCTACCCTAAATGCATATAAACACAAACAATAAAAATGGATTAATACTAAAATGCATTTCTGCATACACAGACAGACAGACAGATGTGCACGTGCACACGCACATGTGCGTGCATGCACACACACACACACACACACACACACACACACATACCAATAATAATAAAAGAAGAGGCTATCAACTTGTTAGGAAGTCATGGGAAAAGATGGAGGGGAAGGTGTTGTGAAGGGCTAGAGAGAGGAAAGTGATGTAATTCAATTTTAATTTAAAACATATTTAAAAAGAAAAGAGAAGAGAAAATGGAAAGAAAAGTGTCTTAGATATATAGCTCACTGATAACTATAGGTGTCTAGCATAAGTAAAACCAAGGATTCAGTTTTTAGCCTCATAAAAGTATATATATATATATATATATATATATATATATATATATATATATATATATGTAGCTGGAGTTTTCTCTCCAGGTCCTGCCAAGCCCCAGCAGTTCGACAGCCCACTTATAAAATAAACAAACAGATGCTAATATTATTTACAAACTGTATGGCTGTGGCAGGCTTCTTGCTAACTGTTCTTATATCTTAAATTAACCCATTTCTATTAATCTATACCTTGCCACGTGGCTCATGGCTTACTGGCATCTTCATATGTTGCTTGTCATGGTGTGGCTGGTAGCGTCTCCTGACTCAGCCTTCCACTTCCCAGAATTGTCTTCTCTGCTTGTCCCACCTATACTTCCTGCCTGGCTACTGGCCAATCAGCATTTTATTTATACAGAGCGATATCCATAGCACTTCCCCTTTTCTTTTTTTTTCAAAAAGGAAGGTTTTAAGTTTCACAGAGTAAAATTACATATAACAAAATAAAGTTTAAACTTGTATCAATAAACTAAAATCCATAGCAATGTAAAACATTTTAAACAAATTGTTGCTCTTTAAAAGTAGGTTCAACAATCTATCCTTTTATCCTATCATTATCTATACTATAATTTTTTTTATTTATAAACTGTATATATTCCTTTTTCTCTCTCTTCCAAGCCTACGTACATTTTACACACATTGTAAAGCATTTAAAGTCTTGTTCCATCTGAATCTGTCTTATTGTGAATCTATTGTTTTAAACTGCAGCATTTCTAAGATTGAAACAGCCTCTGTGGCTACTGGCTCTGCCCACCTCAGCTTCCCAACATGGTGGTGGCACAGTTTACCGCCAGCTCTGGGTCTGAAGCCATGTG
The DNA here is from genome assembly GCA_902168425.1 of Peromyscus attwateri. NCBI lineage: Eukaryota > Metazoa > Chordata > Mammalia > Rodentia > Cricetidae > Peromyscus > Peromyscus attwateri. Next base: position 7,663 of record CABHPP010146971.1, read on the forward strand.
TACTATCAACTATCAGAAGCAATTCTATCAAAGCAGTGTGTAGCCCAGAAACTGCTTTTTTTTTTTTTTTTGTACTAACAAAGGCTAAATCCACCACTCAGCAGAGGAAAGTGCCGCTTGTGGATGCCTCATTCCTGCCATACTGCTGGTCAAACAAGCATGCCAGGAACTCACCAACTTGAGAGAGACAACTAGGAAGCTGTTTTTAGCTCTGTTTTAGAATCTTTTTTTCTCAGGTTTTAGGTGGAAACTCTTACCAACCTGTTGGGTGCCATTTGTAGCTAGAGTTTTCCTTCCTGGCTCACAGTCAGGACAAACCTCTCTCACCCGCCAGTCCCGCAGCTACTCAGACCCAAACAAGTAAACGCTCAGAGACTTATATTGCTTACAAAGTATGGCCGTGGCAGGCTTCTTGTTATCTAGTTCTTATATCTTAAATTAACCCATATCTATTAATCTATAAATTGCCACGTGGCTTGTGGCTTACTGGTATCTTAACATCTTCTCATGGCGGTGGCTGGCAGCGTCTCTCTGCCTCAGCCTTCCACTTTCCAGAATTCTCCTCTCTGCTTGTCCCGCCTATACTTCCTGCCTGGCTACTGGCCAATCAGCATTTTATTTACACAGAGCAATATCTACAGCATATATATTTATCAAAAGTTAGTTCTATTATCTCTCCATGAATGGCTGTCAAAGTTGTCCCTATGTTGAATCACAGACAGGGTTCAACTTAAATCATGGACAAGATGTCAAATAACATTTTATATGGTATTTTCTCTTCTTATTTTTTTCAAAAACATGTCATTTATTCTTTTTGCTTTTTATTTACATTGATTTAATAACTTGAGTAGTAAATGTGTCTATTTATAAAGTAGACATACACACGCATGAGGACAACTGTTCCTGTTTCATTGGGCATTTAGACTGTACATTATAAGCTGTTCTTTGATATAGCTAAATGTGAATTTTCTTATAAGAGATCATTTATAGTTAGAGTTTAAGAACAATTTGGAAGGTGTCAGTAGGTCTGAAAATGGTAGGTTATATTTTATATATAAATATTTTGTTGATTAAATGTATATTACAGTATATGGTTGCTTTTAGTTTCAAATTAATGAGAAAGTTTGTCATTATTGATCTTTATAAAACTCTAATGCTAAATTCTTTGAGTTTTGTATTAGTTACTTTTCTGTTGCTATGATAAATCACCTTAATCAAAAGCAACTTAAGCAAGATTTATTATGGCTTATACTTCCAGAGGATTAGATGTCCGTAATCGTAAAGGAAGGCATGGTAGCAGGATGAAGAAATAGGTATAACATCAAATTCAACAGCAAAAAGGAAGTGGAGAAGGAATTAAAAATGAAGTGAAGGTGTAAATCCTTTAAAGCCTGCCCCCAGTGGCATATTTCTTCTATCAAGTCTGTATCTCTTACACCTACTGAAACAGTGTCCCCAACTAGTTCCAAGTCTTCTCATATCTGAGCCTGGGGAGCACATTTTTTCATGAAAACCAATGCAAGTTCTATCATATTAAATGATAATCCATTAAAGACTGCCAATTGTTTATTAAAATACAGGCACTTTGTGTGTTTGCCTCAGAAGGAGGGAAAAGAACAGGTAAAAGGAGACTAACAAAGGCAGGAGCACAGAAAATTATTTCTGTTCATTTTTTCATATTTTGAAACATTATGAAAGAATTTTTTCTTCAGTAGATGAGAAGTTAATCTCTACTGAAATACAGCATAATTTGATGGTAATTGAATATATTTGTCTATTTTTTATATTAAATTCAGTAAAGAACTTTGTTGCTCCACAGTTCACGAGTTTCCACTGTTTTGACTGGCATCTCTGTATGTTTTCCCATCATGATCTCGATGTTCCTTGCTCATAGAATCCCTCCTGTCTCTCATCCATTGGACTTCTGGAGCTTGACCTGTAGACCAATAGCTGTGGAGCCCCCATGGACTAGGCCCTCTGGATAGGCAAGGGAGTTGTTTAGCTTGAACTGTTTAGGGTGCCCCCAGACAATAGGATCAGAGTTCGTCCCTGGTGCATGAGCAAGCTTTTTGGAGCCCAGTGCCTATGGTGGGACACCTGGCACAGCCTTGGTACAGAGGAGAGGGGCTTGGACCTGTCTCAACTGAATGTACCAGGCTCTGCTGACTCCCCATGGGAGACCTTGCCTTGGACAAGGTAGGAATGGAGTGGGGTCAGATGGAAGGAAAGGCTGGGGGGTGGGAGGAGGGAGGATAGGGGATCTGTGATTGGTATGTAAAATGAATAGAAAATTTCTTAATAATAAAAATTAAAAAAAGAACTTTGTTGCTTACTTCACTTTTACTTAACATATTGTCCATAGTTCAAAACAACAAGCTCTATTTCAAATGAATTTAGTAATAAGCTGGTGAATTGATTCTCTGAGTAAATGCTTGAGTTTGATCCTCAATACCCACCCACATGATGAGAAAAGAAAAACTGACTCTTGAAAGTTGTCGTCTGACCTCCATGAACATGCAAGCAGGTACACGCTAAATAAATGTAACAAAAAAGTAAAAAATTAACATCAACTGTTCACATTGGATTTTGTTGTTTTTATATCAGTTGGCTGTTACAAAGAAAATGACCGACAAACGGTGATTTAAATAAATATAAGGTTTAATTTTAATTTTATTTTTGAGTCAGGATCTTACTTTGTAAGGTAGGCCTTGAACTCCTAGACATCTACCTCATATGTGCTGGAATTAAAGATGTGCACCATCATACCCAACTAAGTATGACTTTTTATTACTGTTGTGACAAGAGATCTAGAGGTACTGAGTACAACTATATAAAATAACTTACCCTTTTCAACCAAGGACAAAGGGGTTTCTCATTCTTACTCTGTCATGCCTAGTATTTGTGTTTCATTCAGATAATATTGTATGACTTTTCCTTTGAAGACATGAAAAAATATCTGCTCATAAAAAACAGACTATAGTCATTATTCTACCAAAGTCCTACTTGGTGAACCAAGGAATTATTTGGGGTTACTCACAAGAGTGTGAGTGAGGGGTTGGTTACAGGAGCATGGATGACTCAAAGGCAGTTTTAATCTCAGAAAACTCCTACTTAGCATGGGTGACTACTCATAGAAGCTTCTCCTTTGGATGTCTCTGAAGAACTTGTAGACAGTGTGACAAGTTGGTGAATCTCGTCTCTCCAGCAATCCTTACTGCTTATGTAACATTGGAGATAGAGGGATCTTGTGAGTCTTGAAAGTTTCAGCAACTTCCTGAGTCATAATGAGCCTCTCTTCAGGATGAAAGCATTTCAATTCAGACAATATTACTGCACAACAAAGGGCTGCAAGATGGCTGCATCATCTTCAGGTATGTTGTTTTATAAACAGGAGAAAGAATATAGAAGAAGAAATACAATTTTTGATGTTTTACATCAACTTACATTTTATGAATGAATTTTTTGCAAAGGTGACTTTCAAAATATAAATATTTAAGCTTCAGTACTATGTAATAAAAGAAATTTAAAAGAGGAATTCTGAAACTATTTAAGTTAACTAAGTTGCTTACAACAAATTATCATGTGCTTCTTTTGATATTTGGAGGTAACTTCTTTTTTGGGATTAATATATTTGTATTATAGGAATTTTATAATAAAATAAGTATTGTATGGTCAAAAAGAAGGAAAGTTGTTGCAGAAAGGAATAATTCTACAATATTACTTGCCTTTATTTTGTAGACAAGCATGCAGATTATCTAATGTAAGAATCAGAGCCTCTGTCACTTTATAGGCTCAGGTAGTTGTAGGGTAAAGGTTTAAAACTGGTAATGTCCTGGTAAATAGGTATTACTTTTTTAGTATTGACCAAGTGATAGGAAGTGTCTAATTCATCAGGAGCCATCAAGACATACATGATCTCATTGGAATTCTAAAGAATATGCACTGATGAGAAAACCAAATACCAGTTATTGCAAAACTCCTACCAAGTGATACTACTAGGATATATAGCCAAAGGCAATAGTTATAATAAATAAGGTAGACTGTTTCCTTATCAAGTTGTATTTTATTTATGATAAATCAGAAGGATTTCTGAATGAGCCTATATTGCAAGGAGATATAAATGTAGTGGAAATATCAAGATATACTATCTCCAGAGAGAAATATATATATTGTCCTAAAAGTATTCTTAATTTCTACTTACTATAAAATTGAATTGAGATACTTGATTATAAATCCAAATACCACTTAACAACTTCTTAACAGCAACTTCCTGAGTCATAATGAGCCTCTCTTCAGGATGAAAGCATTTCAATTCAGACAATATTACTGCACAACAAAGGGCTGCAAGATGGCTGCATCATCTTCAGGTATGTTGTTTTATAAACAGGAGAAATGGAACTTATTCAGCCTATCACCTTGAGAATCTTATTTTTACCAAGTTCAAACAGTTCGTGAATAAAAACAATTCTTCTTGCAAGCATATAAAGTGTTGAACCTTGATTGCTTGGTAAATTAGTCATGAAAGGTCATTTTATGAAAACGCTATCTTTAATCAATATGGATAAATCAGAAATAACATTAGGTAGTTTTGCCATAAAATCACTTTAAGTAATGAAAAGAACCACAGAACTTTGAAGCATTATTTTTATTCACGTTGTGTATACTTTAGCATTCATGCAAATGCTGTCCAAAGTTATTCTACAAGCTTCATTATCATCTTGTGAGAATTCTTAGAAGAAGTCAAGCCAAGGTTGGCAAAGAAAATGTTACTCTGTATAAAACTTGTTTGATTGATTATTTGAAATAAGTTTGAATTAATGATGCTCATTTAAGCACTGGAAATAGGCATTATAAAAGTGAGCTAATGTGAATGTACAGAAATTAATAAAGCTGCAATTAAACGTTCCTAATTGTTATATAATTGTTGATGACATTTGGCAATGACATTATTGTTTACCAAAAGGAGTTCATAAAAATACAGCAGAAAAAGTAGCACCATTTTTGAGCATCTTTTATACATAAGATTTTTATAATTCTGAGGGTAGAACCCAGAGCTTCATGTTTGCTTACAGAATATTTTTATGGGACTAGAAGTTTAGTAAATTTGATACATGTGGTTCATCATTCTTAAGGTAATTCTTTTCATTTTCCTCCATTTTAGTGTACAGCAATGGCACTGAAATTTTTGAAAAGCAGAATCTCACCATAGATTCAGAGGCTTGAATTAATTGTTGAATTTAGTTTAAAATACTTGTTTTTCACTTTCTATTTGTCTTTTAATTTAATTATCTTTTTTGTTACAATGTTCCCTATAACCCAGAATTGCCTAAATTTGTTGGATAGAGAAAGCTACTCTTGAATTTTTGTACTTCCTGTCAATATTGAACAGTGCTAGGATTAGAGGCAATTGACCCTGCACACAGTTTATTTTGTATTTAGGATAGAACCCAGGGCCTCATGCATGGTAGGCAAATACTCTATGAACTGAATGACTCCACATTGTTTCTGGTTATTGTGGCAAGCTAACAAAGTTAAGAGTTATGTGGAAAGAGGGAAAGCAAATTAAAAAGATGCCTACATCAGGTTGGCCTATATGCAAGTCTGTGGGGGCATTTCCTTAATTGATGGTTGATGAGGAAAGGCTTAACCAGCTTTGGGTATTGGCATCCCTGGGAAGCTCTTTGTGGGGTATATAAGAAAGCACACTGAGCAGGCCAAGGAGAGCAAAAAAAGAAGTAAACAATGCTTTTCTTCCATGATACCTGCTTAGTGCTTGTCTCCTTGGTGTTCCTTCAGTTTCTGCCCTGGATCCCCTCAAAAATGGACTATTATATAGAAGTGAAAGCCAAACCATTTCCTTCCCAAGTTCCTTTTGATTGTGGCCTTTATCACAGCACTAGAAACCAAACTAGTACATCCAAGCTAAAAGAATATTTTCCAGTTGGTATAGGAATTTATCTTATGGTTTATTCATCTCTTCATTCTTTCATCATCCATCCATTCATTTTCATTTTCTTTTGACATTGTTTTCCATGTCTAGTCCTCCTTCCATAGTGTCCATCCTAATGAATCAATTTTGTAAGCTTCCTATGTGTGCTTGCACAATGAATATCAATTTCACATGAATGTAGTTTTAATTTACAAAAGTTGCATTATATTATAGATTTTTTTTTCTTTTCTGGTATTTTACAAATTCGCAAAATGCTTTCCAGTCACTATTGATACAATATTTCTATCTAATTGTTTGCAAATAATGACAGCACAGAAGACAAGAAAGCTCTTCTGTTACTAGTGTGATCAAACTTTTCTGAAGTAGTCAATTCAGGTGTGCAAAGTCGAATGTGCAAGAGAGTAAACATGAAAGTTTTAGAGAATATATAGCTGAGTGTGCATTTATAGATGGCTGAAACGAATAATGTGAACTTGTATAGTAGATAGCAAAGATACATGGTATATCTGAAAACTATCAAGAAAAGGGGGTTGAACAACTTAAATCCCTAGAGCTTTGAATTAAGACAATATATTCCTTTTGCTAGTAGCTACTATCCATTTGAAAATCAGTTCCTGCCTTAATATTCACTGAAAAAGTTTGTGTACCTGATTTGGAAGTTCTCAAGGGACTATGCAATCCTACATTACTATTTATGAACTTTCTGTTATCTGATCCATAAAATTGGATGTGTGTAGCAGCTTTCTACTTTTAAATGAAATGGTATACATAAAACAAAGCCTCAGCAGGCCAGAATGCCAAAGTAAATAACTGATCCAGGCAGTTCAGACTTCCTTGATAGCTCTTCCTTTTATTTTAATGTATATCTAAGGTTACAAGGAGAGATTCTTATGACTATTCAGTGAAAGAATTAAAATGGTAAGCATGTTTTATATTTAGACTGCCATGATATGCTGGTATCACTGACAATGGGATCGTCATTAGATGCTATCATGGAGATTCCTGGAAGCTGGAGAAGGGGAATTTCACTAGTGTTCAGGACTTCAATTGTCTCATTTACATCCACAGTACATAGAAAAAGAGAAAATTTGGGTTTGAATTTGTGATGATTTGTGGGCAGAGAGCATGGGAATAGATGGCTATGTGATAAACAGAATGTCATTCTGTGATTAAAAGAATCTTTCTTCACTACAATGTTACTCAATGGTATCCTTGAGAAAGTAATCAAGGTGGAAAATACAAAGGCTGAATATTTTAATCAACATGGGTTTCCTCTGATCAAGACTAATTTTGCTATTATCTCTACTAAATGTGTTATCTTCCAGAGTCTACTGCCAGAAAGTGCCAGTCATCTTGTGACAGAATGATTATATATTAAGTGTTTTCTAATACAGAGAAGGAAATAATTTGTAGTCATGAGAATATACCTATAATCCAGATGTAGTTTGACCAACCATTAGTATTGTTTGCTTTACATGCCCAAATGATTTGCCTATTGCTGTACCTCACACACTATCTATAAACAAGGGAATTATTTTTCAGAGAAAGAAATATGCTAATGAGCAGAAGCAAACATATACTAATGGTTGTATTTTCTCATCCAATTACCTCACAAAAATAAAGATAAAATATTGAAAGAATTTGCTTAAGTTTCAGTTATAATTTCAAATCTTAAGAACCTTATATGGTATTAAGATATTGTCAAGCCGGGCGTTGGTGGCGCACGCCTTTAATCCCAGCACTCGGGAGGCAGAGGCAGGCGGATCTCTGTGAGTTCAAGGCCAGCCTGGGCTACCAAGTGAGCTCCAGGAAAGGCGCAAAGCTACTTAGAGAAACCCTGTCTCGAAAAACCAAAAAAAAAAAAAAAAAAGATATTGTCATACAGTGTGATTTTCATACCTTGAAGTGTCTGCCACATATGATACCTTCTCTCTCACATCCTAAATATTTAATTTTTTAGATTCAAGTGATAAAAGTATGAGTGTTTTTAAAAACCTAAGAACTTACTAGAAGATTGTGTGTTTCTCAATGCTGACACCTTTGAGTTGATGCATTTAAAGATCCTGACATGTAATAATATAATGACGTTAGGAAAATTGTTGTGTTTCTTTTAGATGGAAGCTGAAAATGCAGATTGATTATAATGATAATGATGAATCTATAAGTAGAGAAGACAGTGTATTATTAGCCAGAATTGTTCATTGTGCCTATTCATGGAAAACCAGGTTTGTTACATAACAAAAGCAAACCAAATTATTCAGAACACAAGAAATTTAGTGGATTTTCATCACATATTCTTGCTATAATAACTGTGGTAGACAGAAATCGAAAACAAATAGAACCTGATGTGGTAGCACACATCTACAATCCTAGAGCTTTAGATGATCAATAGGCTATTTTAATCCTCAATTACAACTTGAATTTGAGGCCATACTAGGATGTGTGAGACCATTTAACAATAAACAGCAAGGCAAAAGAAAACAACAAAAACACAAAGGGTGACAGGACTACAAAATCTGAAGATATTCAAGAACAACAATTCATAGGATAATAAGGACCAGAAAGTCTAAAAATACAGAAATAAGAGTTATGAGTACTTCACCCAGTAGAAACTTTTTTAGTGAGATGTATGCAGGAGATAAGTTGATACAGAATGGTTCACAGAAAAGAGAAGCTGTGTCTTTGTCTTAGACCTGATGATCAGGCAAAGCAGAAATGATAATGGCTATGTGATCTCATAATTATCTACATTTTTTCCTACTAAAAGGGTACAATGCTGTAAATTTTAAGAGAGGAAATGAATGAAATTGGGCTTTTGATGGCCCTTGTGTTAATAATGTCTTTTCATCCAGATAAGGATGAATGAATACTAAAGAGCAAAAAGGATAGACTAGGCTAAAAATTCATAGCTTACTCCTCCAACAGATACTCTCTTCTTTTCTCTGATTTCTTCTGTATGAAGAAGTTATAGTTTTAATTGACTACAGTGAGCTTAGGGTATTTTCTCTTAGACTTTTGGTTACTATACAGGAGAAAGGGGTAAATAAGACAGTTCATTCAGTTGGCTCAATTCTTTTCAGTCATATGTGTTCCCTGGCTGCATTCCTCTGTTTAATCCCACAGATAACTATGGAAAATTCTGTTATAACATTAGCATTACATGCCACAGAGTCTTCCTAACTGTACTCTGCATTTCAAAAATATTTATGTGTATGGATATCTTGCCTGCATGTTTATCTGTGTTCCATGTGAGTGGGTGACTAGTGCCCACAGGAGGACATAAGAGGGATTCAGATCCTCTAGTACTGGAATTCCAAATGGTTATTAGTCACCAATAAGTGCTGGTCCCCTGGAAGAGTAGTCGATGTTCTTATCCACTGAGCTCCCTATACTCTGACTTTCAGCTTTTGGTCTTATGGGTGGTAAGAATTTTCTGTTTTTGACATCCCTAGGGTACTTTATCATGACATACTTCTTTCTCTTAATACTCCTCACCCCCATAAACATTTCTTTCAATAACCTCTTCTGAATATTCCATTTGTTTTTTTTGACAAGCCTATGATAAATGTAGTCATCAGTATCTATGATAATATTCAAAACCAAATTATTTGAACACTTTAAAGAAAATATAATTTAGTAATCTTAGTTGTCAAATTCTTAATAGAGAAAACAATAAATTCCCTTGTTTAGCTATAACTTCTGTAATTTAGTATATTCATAAGAGTAAGAGACTCATTTTATAATTTTATATAGAAATGTATCTTCTTTCCCCATGTATCTATTCCCTCAGAAAATCCTCAATGTGTGGTAACTTCTCTCACTGAAAAGGATGTTTGTCCAGAGGCAGAAAATCCACAGATGTTGTCATTTTAAAGTGGCTAACATCTGGTCATGTCTCAGCTGCTAGTTAAATTGATCCAGATATTCACAAAGTTCTGCATGTGCACACTCTGCCCATGCTACCTTTCTATCATTAACTTATTTCATTTCCCAGTGTACAGTTCCTTAAAGATAGAAACATAGCAAACCAGAAGGGGATAGCCCCCTGACAAAGGTAGAAAAGGAAGGATCACAGTTCTCAAGGTTTTGTTAATGCCATAGAATCTTGTAAAATTCATTTCACAGGCTCCCAAGTTGTTGCATATGTTTGATACAATAACTTTGGGCATTTGGCACAGGATGCCAGTATAACATTTAAAGTAGGATTTAGTTAAGATTGTTTGGATAAGTGTGATAATCCTCTCATTATGGTCTAAAAAGTTACTCAATTTTTTTCTTGCTTTCACTTTAAGTTCCTAGCATATAATTTAGATGCTAGGTCTCGAGGTGCTGTGAGGCTTAATTAATCATTGTCTGAAATATGGCTTGAATTTGAAGCCCCCCAGGAGCACTGTGACTCACTGATTCCCCAAACACCAAGGTGACAGAAAAGTTAACATTACTGTTTAAAATAAAGTTCCTGGTGATTGCATGAAATCAACACTGGGTCCCTGAGTATATGAATAATCATAATTGTATAGAAGATTGATGTGTATGTCATCATATTTATCACCCAGGAGAAGGTACTGTAGGAAGGTAGTTTATGACCTTTGTTGTAGTTAAACCTCTCATCTTACTGATACACAGATGAAACATTAATAATAGAAAAGAGCTCAGAAAATAGAATACACCAATATTAACTGTATTGAATAAACAGAGACCCCAGCTCATCAACAAACTAAATTCCAAATGTTCATTTATTTGTTTGCAATTTAGAATGCATTTTGTCACAGAAACAATGTTGTATAATGGTAGTAAGTCCCCAGGACAATCCACAAACCATATTTCATCCAGGAAAAAAAAGATGCATTATAATGAATATCCATGAAAAAATATTGAAAATAGTGGTTTTATAGAGGCATCTTAAGTAAAATAGTATTTTGTGGCTAATATGAAAATTGAATTACCAAATATATAATTATTGTACATAAAAGTTCTTTTCTAGCTATAGAATAGAGAGAATGAGAAGTAGGAAGGACTCTAATCCACAGTGTGTCATTTAGGAGTCATAGCCCCTAAGGGTATTAGGAACTCGGGTACTTATAAAGAAAATGCAAAGACTGAAAATGGCAGAAACTAGTGTGAAAAGGGAGGGAGGGGTCCAAACAACATTTGTGTTTGGAGCTATGCTACAGTGTTAGAGTGTTCATACATGTCATGTGAAGGAAAGTGTGGTATCCCTAAGGAAAACCATGAGGCATCCGTATCATCTGCCACTTCCCTGAAATACCCCCTTTCTCTTGTCAAGGTTCTTACCAAATAAAAACTGATCAGTCCTGGCTAGGCCCAAGACTTTTAGGAAAGGTCAGTGTCTCCCAAGTGCACTAGATAGTGGCCAAACAGTATTATCTGTGGAAAGAACCTGCTGCCTGCACATATGCCAAACCAATTATTTCTTGGAACACTTGCTATAAAACATAAAAGAAGCTAGCAGATTGCTGATGCCACTACATATGTAGCGGAAACTATAAAGCCCCTCTCCCTGCAGTAAGTAAAATGCAGGAGAAGCAGAATATATGTTGAGCCTGACAAGAACTTCCCTCCTTATGCCTCTCCCCCTCTGCTTGTGAGTTTTAATTAAGCTTATGTCACCAATGCTATCTCTAATGGTAATGTGTCATAAACTAATATACATAATTAATTTAGCTCTTTATATATGTACATACATATATATGCTTAAAATAGTGTGACTCAAAAATCTTGAAAATAGTCATCTGAGTTGTATATGTTGTTTTTCAAAAGAGAAACAAAATAATATTTCGAATGACTTATCAATACATGCTGTTAAAAATCTTTTGATGCTACCCTTTAAAATAATAAATAATCTTATTCTTATAAAATGACACTATACCCTATTTTAAATATTTATCAAGAATATGTTAATTTTGTAAAAGGTGACTTTCATTATGACATTCTCATACATGTGCTGATTATAGTGATTGCTGAATTGATTGCATTAAGAAATATCTAGGTAATTAATAAAACACATCTGTAGATGAGTCTGTGAAGGTGTTTCCAGAGGTTATTAAACCATGAGGTATTATGGTTGGTTTTAGTGTCAACTTGGTACAAATTATAACCACCTGAGTAGGGAATCTCACTTAGAGAATTGTCCTGACTGCCTTAATTGATACGGAAGGACCTACTCAAATTCTAGATGGTACCTTCTGGTAGCAGCCCAGCTTAAAGAACGGGGAGTGTATTTCAGAAAAAAAATTATTCTTGCCTTTTGCTCACTTGGCTGTCCCTCTTGCTACCCAGACAATGCTGCTAATGAACCTCAGGAATTATCTGTCAGTGCCTCTACAATTACAACTAAAGGTGAAATAGAGGCTGCTATTGCTGACACCTTCACTGATAACAAGCTTTCATTGTTATTATTTTAAAGGTAATTTAATTGTGTATATATATATATATATATGTATATATGTATATAAAATCTCCTTGGTTATGTGTGATACCAGGAGATGGGTCTAGAGAAAGAGTTGTAATGATGTGCTTCTCTAGTAGGTTACTGGTATCTGGTACTGGTTCTTTTACTTGATGGAACCCATGGTCAATAAGACTCCTCAGATATCCCAGAACACTAAAAGTACAGACAGTGCAGTATAAGCAACTTTGAACAAAATGACAAAAGAAAAAAATTAACTGAGTAATAAAATTGGCTGGCTTCAGATATACATAAACTACCTAACAATTTCTAAGTGTAGACTGGAAGAAAATTTTTGCCCCTGCAGCCGTAGATCTCAAGTTGCATACAATTCCAAGCCTTCATTCTATGGTTAGCTGAGTTACATTGTAAATTCAATTGACAGCCTTATATACTGTCAGAAGTTAACAAAAGGGCACAGATTGGAAAAGAATATGATTCTGTGCCTTGGGATGGATGATTTGAGTGTACCCTAAGTAGGTGAAAAACCCTGAAACCTCAGATTCCAAAGAGTCCACTTTACTGGAAGAAATAACCTCCTCAACCCTGGGAAAAGATGCATCTTTACCCACCCCTGCCCCATCAGTGTTGTCCTCCCTGCTTTTTCGTAAGAAGTCATCCTGTCTTATCTGTATCACTGATGTCCCTCAGAAACTACCTATAATAAGATTCAAGGCTAAGAAAAGTGAATAGAAAGTGTCGTCCAGGATAAGGTCTGCTACACCACTGAAGAACTTAAGGAATTTACTAATATTTGAACAGAAGCCTGGACAATATGCATAGCAATGGATTTAAAGGGTATAAGTTAATGGTGCAAGAAACATAAAAGCAGGTATTCTATTGAAATGGATCCATTAAACATAGATTCTATGTTTAATATTGAGACTCACACAATTAAAAAGAGGTACCAATAGTTCATTTGATGGATTGGTTGAAGCACTTGTGAAAAGATGACCACTCAGAAGGAACTAGAGATGTCTAATGTTACTTGGTTTAAAGTTGATGAAGGAATTTATGATTTAGAGGTGAGGGCTCTGTACTAATCAAAGCATTAATACATTTACTTCTGTTTTGCTTGTTTGCTTTTATTTTTGTGTTACTATATGTGTGTAGTACATATGGTATATGCATGTAAGTATGTGTTTGTGCATATCATGTGTATACAAGTAAGCATGCACATGCATATATGTGTAGCGGTTGAGGCATCTTCCTCTTTTGCTTTCCATATTATCTTTTGAGACATGGTAAACACTTCAAGGACTGAGCCACATTTTCAGCCCTAAATGGATTAATCTCTCAATAGTTTCATGACCCTTTCTGAAACTTCTGGTTTTTTGTTTTCATTGTTATTCATCTGGTATTAGCAAACTCATAAAATTTATGTGATAATCTCTTTACTGCATTCACAATTTAGCATGAAACCAAGGTTAATTTTGTGATATAAAGAACCCAAGGTATGTATATGAATAATTGCACACTACAAAGAGAAATCTGTATGTGCAATGTAAATCTGGTATCTAATTGAAAGTTCCAGAATTCAGAACCATCTATAAATCATCTATAAATATGAAGGCTGTTGTGAAACATATGTTGAAAATTCCACACCTGACTTCCTGTGGTTGTATGGATTCTATAAAGTTCTTTTATAAACTTACCTTTATGATATTTACATGATACATACAGTAAAGACAAATGAAGTTCCAACTCTGAAACATCACAATGTGCATCTGTAAATATTTCAGTATGCAAGAAAGAG
>CABHPP010146971.1:21937-51744 GCA_902168425.1 Peromyscus attwateri
TATATATATATATATATATATATATATATATAAAATGTACAGGTTAGAAATATTTGTGTTAGAATAGTGTACTCTGTCCATGGCATGGCTGTTGTCCTCTTAAACTTGTAGCTGTTGTGGTTGTCCATATAAGACCTACACAATGTTGTTCCTGTTTATGTTCCATCATATAAATAGAAAAAGGTTCAAGACTCCCCATATTTCCTTGAGGATTTATAGGCAGTTGACCTTTGCTGGATAGAAGAAAGATTTTCTTCAACAATGCAGCCACTTGGAAGTTGCCTATAATTCAATAAATAATCCCTCATCCATGTTTCTGTAAATAACACTAGTTAAAATATTTGGTTCAACAAGCTACACACCTAATATCAAACAGTTTCACACACACACACATACAAACACACTCACACACACTCACACACACACACACACACACACACACACACTCACAATCATACACATGAGCAGTAGGTGATATAGCTATGATTGAATGTACACAGATAAACCAAAGCTCTAAAAATTATGTAAATTGTGTGACAATATATAACTTACTTGTTAAGATTTAATCATTGATATTTTCATTTTGTAACCTGCCTTGTAATTCTTATGCCACTACTAAGTACAAAAAGATGGGATTAAGTAAAACAATGAGCATTTTCTTTTTGATAAATTGTGTTCCAGAACAGGATGAATCTATAACTGTAATATGAATCCAAAGAGGTCTTTCATAAGTTTCTTGCTATGTCAGTAGTATGAGGATGAAATTTTCATCAATTATGCATAGGTCTTTTTCAGAGATTCTGCAAGGCATTAAAAATACATGTGCCTGAAGTGATACAGGGAAGACTGTAGTATAAAATGACTATAAATTTATATGGGTGTACGACTAAAAAGGCAAAGAAAACCTAAAAATAAAGTTCACAATTTTTCTTGCAAACAACTGTGCATATGATCATTGGTTCAAGAATACTTGATAATTGAGTTTAGGAGCATTTTACTGTCATTTAATTATTTTAAAATGTCATATTCTTGGGAAATAATTCATACAAACAACAGTAGAGTATATAAAAATGACACAAACAGAGTTTTCTTAAAGTAATAGACTATAAAGTGACTCAGGCCTTTTTAGGTTTTTAAGCAACAATCACATATAGAGATTTGTCGCTGAAGTTTTCTCTTGTCTTGCCCAGCCCCACAGACCCCACAGCCGCATATAAAATAATCACTCAGAAGTTTATATTAATTAAAACTGCTCGGCCATTAGCTCAGACCTACCATTGACTAGCTCTTACATTTAAACTCAGCTCATTTCTGTTAATCTATATGTTGCTACATGTTCTGTGGATTTATCTGTGTGCTATTACATGCTGTTCCCTGGATGGTGGACTAGCATCTCCTGATTCAGCTTTCCTCTTCCCAGAATTCTCCTTGTTTGCTTATCCTGCCTATACTTCCTGCCTGGCTACTGGCCAATCAGTGTTTTATTAAACCAGTGTACAAAAGCATTATCCCACAGCATTTCCTCTTTTCTGTTTAATTAAAAAGGAAAGTTTTAACTTTAACATAGTAAAATTATGTATAAGAAAACAGTTTTCAAGCAAGAATTAGAGTTACAATATCTAGTCTATTTATATTTGACAAATTCAGAGAAAATATTCTATTTATTCTATTTTTGTGAGTCTAAGGTTTCATATCTAACTTATCTTTTATCATAATTAAGGAAAACCATAATTTTAACTATCTAGCCTTCAACAACATCAAAGACCTCAGAAGGATATAATATTACCTAAGTGAACAGGAAGAGCATTGTAAGCAACTTCCAAAAATCTAGAATGACAGAGACAACTGGCTGCCTGGACAGTCATCCAAAGTTTCTCCACAATGCTGAGGCATCATCTTTAGCCTATAGGCTTAGCATATCTGACAGACTCATTTTTGAAGTAGGATATACACAAGGCCTACTGCTTGTCCTCACATTTGGTGTGAGTATTCCATTTATCAGATAAACCTGAATTCCACCAGTGTGCTGTCATGATTCAGGATTTTAAATTCTGAAAATGGCTGGTGTTTTTGGAATTCAGCTGTCCATTTGTCTCGTCTTGTGGATGGCTTCATCTCAGCATCCCATTCTTCTCCACATCCCACTCTTCTTGGCTTGTGGGTGGCTTCATCTCCTTTATTAAATGCTAGTCTACCATTGAGAGGTTAGACTCCATAAGCCTAGTTACTCTTTCAAGAATAACTGTTTCAGCTACTGTTCCACTGGACACCAAAAACCATTGGTCCATTGCCTGTTCAACTGCTTTCAAAGAAAGGGGCACTGTTGCTATTCCAGATTGCAAAGGCCACTTCGGTGATGGTGCCATATTGTCCTGGCCTCAGAGGACACCTGTTGCTAAAGCCACAACCACACTTGTTTTGGCAAGGATCGGTAGTCCTTTGTTTTGTGTCCTGTTGGTCCATTTTGGAGAGCATACTGTCAGCAGTCAATGCAGGGTGCTTTGTTGCCTACTGGCTAACTTTGCCACAATGGAAGTTAACTCTATATGCAGTTTCTTCAATGCCCATATCTTCTCTGAAGTAGATTGGTGCAAAAAACTGTTGACTATATAAAAAATGACACAAAGAGAGTTTTCTTAAAGTAATAGACTATAAAGTGACTCAGGCCTTTTTAGGCTTTTAAGCAACAAACATATATAGACATTATAAGATACCATTTTAAAATTTAGGAGGAAATGACTCACCAATTCTGGAGATAATATTGTATTTGAGAAAGTTGTGAAGTAACTGACATTTTTAGTTCTTAATTAACCTGTCAAGATTTTTGGTAGTACACACTTTTCCCCAGTATAATGCATCTTCATCTGAAGTCATTTCTAGCAAGGTTTATAAAACCAAAATACATTACAAAATCAGGTTGCTTATAAGAGCTACCCAAATCCTAACAATAAGTCCACTGTACACTTGGATATTTCAAATACCACGTTTATATTCATTTTTTAATTTAATTTAATTTAATGTGCCTGAGTGTTTTGCCTGAATGTATGCATGTATGTGTACTAAGCACATGCCTGCTCCCAGAGGTCAGAAGAGGCTGTCAGATTTACTGGAATTAGATTTATTAATGGTTGTGGGCTACCACATGGGTGCTGGGAACCAAACCAGGGTCTTTGGTAAGAACCACAAATGTTCTTAACCACTGAACTATCTCTCCAACTGCACATTTGTATTATTAAGCTATATTATCCATTATGCTATGGTTATTAAATCTGTAGGTAATTGGGTTCTTTTTTTTTTTTTGGTTTTTCGAGACAGGGTTTCTCTGTGTAGCTTTGCGCCTTTCCTGGAGCTCACTTGGTAGCCCAGGCTGGCCTCGAACTCACAGAGATCCGCCTGCCTCTGCCTCCCGAGTGCTGGGATTAAAGGCGTGCGCCACCAACGCCCGGCGGTAATTGGGTTCTTAATGTGATTTACAAACTGCATATTAGTTTTTGTATTTTCTTTATTTATTCATTTTATTATTATTTTGAGAAAAGTTTTAATATAGCCCAAGTTGGCCTCAAACTTGCTATGTGGCTGAAGATGACATTGAACTCATGATACTAACTCCCCTGTCTAATTACAATGATTATAAATATTTACCACCAGGCTTTGTCTTGAATCCTTTAATGTTCTTTAAAAAAACAGTTCATAAAGTACTTAAGAATCTAAACATTTGTTATACTTTGTGGTACAGATAATTTTATATAATTTTTTTACTCTGGTATGTGTTTTGTTTTTGAAATTTATTAATTTTTTAAAAAGATTCTTTTTAATTTCACATACCAATCCCGGTTCCCCCTCCCTCCCCTTCTTTCACTCCATTACCTCACCCAATTCCTGGTCTTTCAGCTGGGGAACATGCATGGGACCCAACTAGGCCCTCTGAATGTGGGTGACAGTTATGAGGCTAGATCTGTTTGGGGAGTACCTAGCAGTGGGACCAGGACTTATCCTGGGTGCATGAAATGGCTTTTGGGAATACATTCTCTAGGGTGTGATACCTTGTTCAGCCTTAAAACAGCAGGGAGGGACTTGGTCCTACCTCATCTTAGTATGAAAGAATTGTACGCATTTTTTTTTGCTGTAAAAAGTATGCAAACTGATAATGAACATACTGCATAGAAGACTCATTGAGCTTTATTTCTGAAAAGTACATTGACAACTTCTATCAGGATAATGCTGCCATAGGAAAGTATTATGTATCACTGGAAGTTATAGTTGGTATATCTGCCCATCACCTGTGCCCCTAAATCCATCTTTTTTCTGGATTATCATATTCATTAATAATATTTCAAAACTATAGTACATACTCAAGATATCATTTTTTGTTTTTTTATTTTTTATTCTTTTTGAGAAAGGGTTTCTTTGTGTAGATGTGACTGTCCTGCAACTTTTTCTGTAGACCAGGCTGGCCTCCAACTCACAGAGAACTGCCTGCTTGTCTCCCACGTGCTGTCAGAATATCTTTTAAAAATATTGTATAGTATTTTATTTCTTCTTTGAGAATTTAATACATGTTTACATATTTTAACCAATCTATATCCCACTTCGTAAGCCAATGCTCCTTATACCACTCCCAATATGTTTCCCATTTAACTTCATGTCCTCTTCTTTTTTGCTCTTTCTATTCTCACTGAGCTCAATTAGTGTTGCAAATGGGTACATAGATGTGGGACCATATTAGTGATCATATGCCAAAATAAAAATGTCTTTCACTTCTCCAACAGCCATCAACCACCAATAGCACTTCATCTTAGAAACAGGGCCTTATGAGCCCCTCTTCAGTCCATGCTGGAATTGTGACTGGTTTGAATAAGGGTAATGCTTTAGTATTTCTATTCCTTTGGTACAATACCATGACCAAAAACAACTAGACCAGGAGAGAGTTTATTTCATCTTATATTTCCAAGACACAGTCCATCACTGAGGAAATCAGGAAATAAATTCAACCATGGCAGAAACCTAGAGGCAAGAAGTGAACCATAAATCATGAAGGGATGCTGCTTACTCGCTTGTTCCTCAGAGCTTTCTCAGTTTTCTATATAGATGTAGTTGAAAGTTTTCCTGTGCTCACCAAACTTCAAGGTCCCACAGTCACTTATAAAATTCCTGTCCCCCCCTGGTCCTGCAACCACTCAGACTCAAGTAAACTCACAGAAGCTTATACCAACTACAAATTGCATGGCCACAGCTGAGGGCTCAAGCTTCTTGCTAGCTAGCTCTTATATCTTAAGTTAACTTATTTCTATTAATATATAAATTGCCATGTGTCCATGGCTTACTGGTCTGCTGGCATATTGTTCCTTTAATATGCGGCTGTCATCTCTTTCTGGTCTGTCTTTCTCCTCCCTCTCTGTTTGGAATTTCTGCCTACTTCTAAGCTGCCTTGCCATAGGCCAAATGGCTTTATTTATCAACCAATCAGAGCAACATATTTTCACAGCATACAGAAAGACATTCCCCTATCACTTCCCTTTTTCTTTCTAAACAAAAGGAAGGTTTTAACTTTAACCTAGTAAAATTACATAGCAAGAATTACAGTTATAATATCTAGTCTATTTGTATTTGACAAAATTAAAGAAGATATCCTAGCTATCCTATATTTGTGAGTCTAAGGTTTCATATCTACCTTATCTCTTATCATAACCAAGGAAAACCATAATTACAACTATCTAGTCTTCAACTACATCAAAGACCTCAGAAGGATATAATATTACCTCAGTAAACAGGAAGTGCATTGTAAGCAACTTCCAAAAATCTAGAATGACAGAGACAGCTGGCTGCCTGGACAGTCACCTAAAGTTCTTCTGCAATGTTGGGGCATCCATCTTCAGCCTATAGGTCTAGAGTATCTCAGTCATTTATCTCTGTGTCCTATAGAATGTCTGGTAGTTTCTTCTGCAAAGCAGGAACCTGAAGGACCATTTTGCCTTGCAAAGTTCAGTGGTCACTTTCCTATGGGTCCTGAATGTTCAGTTGATACAACATTTTTGTCAAGCAGTCCAGGCAAGAACAGTTTCTTGCCCAAATGGCTATTTTTGCCAAGAAGAAGATAAACTCCATATGGATGTCTTCAATGCCCATCTTTCTCTCTGAAGTAAATTGGTGCTGCCAGGAGCAGATGTGTCTCTTTGTCCAGGAAAGTCTAAGTTTTTAAAACATTTTAAATGCCATATTCTATATGTCTTTGAAGTGTTTGAAGATTATCTACCTAATTGAATTATACCTATGTATATCTAGAAAACTCAACATGACTATAAGTTTGACTATCAGAGAAGACTAATTATTAATCTGTAATTCTTAATTATCCATTATAATTTAAATGAGTTACATAAACACAATACCTTAAATGAGAGTAGATATATATATATATATATAGTATAACAAAATTACCTATAAATTTGTATCAATAAACTAAAATTTATACCACTGTAAAACATTTTAAACAAGTTGGTCTTTAAAAGTAGGTTCAACAATCCATCATTTTATCCTATCATATCTATATCCTATATTTCCATATCATATCCCCCTTTCTTCTTTTAGAAATATATTGATTATGACCAATAACAATTTGTAATCAACAACCAAAACAAAGACAAATATCCATAATCCATTTTTTGGGAATGTGGGCATAGTTTTCTAGGCTACTTCCTGATGATAAAGAGCACTATATTCTTATTGGAACACAAAGAAAATTTTAGGATTATGATCAAGTCTTCACTGGAATAGTCTGTGAGGCTACATTGTCTGAGCCAGTTGCCTTGAAACCATTCTGGATGATGGATCATCTGGGCCATGGTGTCATTGGAGACCTTTCAGGGGGTCTTGGCTGGTCAAACCTTATTAGCCTGGAAGCAATCCGTAGGTTCTCATCTTCTGTGGAAACAAAAGCAGAGCATCTTTTCCAAATCAATGTATCCTTAGACACAGATTTTGAAATCAAGATATCTTTAAAATATACATATTGATTTAACTCAGTAGCTTTTACAATGTCTGTAGTTAAAAATCCCAAAGACAATATAATCCAGACTCTCTTTGTGATTTCCAACTTTACATGGCTTATTTTTATATGACTTTTACTGTTTCTTTGAAGACTTTATTTTTTAAAACTCTCTATTTCTTTAACTGTCTATCTCCCTTTTCCTCTTTCTTTTAAGCCTACATACATTTTTACACACATTGTAAACTGTTTAAAGTCTTATTGCATTTGAATCTGCCTTATTGTGAATCTATAATCCTTCTCTGACCAGGAGAGATTTTAAACTGCTAAACTGTGTGGCCAGGACAAAAAGCAGCAGCCATAGCTGCTGACTTTGCCCATTTCAGCTTTTCAACATGGCATAGGTAATTCATCTCCAGCTCTGGGACATGTGTACCATCCACTCTCGGAAGCAGTGGGTCTATGCCTCCATTAAAGCAGGGTATAGCCCAAAAACATTTTATTTATTTATTTATTTATTTATTTATTTATTTATTTATTTATTCATTCATTCATTCATTTATTTATTCATTCATTCATTTATCTGTACTAGCAAAAGCTAACTCCACCATGCTGCATGGCTTGGAGAAACCTCTGTAACTTGGTGAGAACCTGCCATGCTGTAGCTCATGGCTTGCGTGAGCTACAACTAGGAAGCTGTTTTTAACTCCATTTTAGAATCTCTTATTAAGTTCTCTCAGGTTTTAGGTGGAAACTCTTGCCCTATGTTGGGCATCATTTGTAGTTGAAAGTTTTCCTGTGCTTGCCCAGCACCAATGTCCCACAGCCACTTATAAAATTCCTGTGTTCCACCTGGTCCTGCAACTGCTCAGACCCAAGTAAGCACACAGTGGCTTATATAAACTGCAAATTGTATGGCCATGGCCTATGGCTCAAGATTCTTGCTAGATAGCTCTTATATCTTTTTTTTTTTTTTTGGCTTTTTGAGACAGGGTTTCTTTATGTAGCTTTGCACCTTTCATGGAACTCACTCTGTAGTCCAGGCTGGCCTCAAACTCACAGAGATCCACCTGCCTCTGCCTCCTGAGTGCTGGGATTAAAGGTGTGTGCCACCACCGCCCGGCCAGCTCTTATATCTTAAATTAACTCATTTCTATTAATCTGTAAATTGCCACATGTCCATGGCTTACCGGTCTGCTGGTATATTGTTCCTACAGTGGCAGCTGGCATCTATTTCTGGTCTGTCTTTCTCCTCCCTCTCTGTTTGGATTTTCTGCCTGCTTCTAAGCTGCCTTGCCATAGGCCAAACAGCTTTATTTATCAACCATTCAGAGCAACATATTTTCACAGAATACAGAAAGACATACCACCTACTATGATTTGGGCCCTTCTACATCAATTACTAATCAAGACTAAACCCTACAGAGTTGCCTAAAGGCCAATCTTATGGAGGCATTTTCTCAATTAAAATTCCCTCTTCTCAGGTATGTATAGATTTGTGACCAATTAACAAAACCAAACAGCACATTCAGGTAAGCACAGAGGTTGTGAGTTCATAAGTACAAGAGCCATCACCTAGTTGTTACATTATTTCTGCCTCTTTTTCATGGAATTTTCCTGAATCTTGTGGGCAGGATGATCTAAATGTTTCATTTAAATATTTCATTTTGGGATGAACACTCACAGTCAGCATGTTGAACAGTTAGGAGCCTCTTCCGTTTTCACAGCAAACTGGAAAAATAAATTTCTCTAACCAAAGTTTATAAGCAGTACAGATCTATGTGTATAAACATAAATATTTAGAAGACAATTTGCCAGCATAAGTGTTTACAAAATATTAGTAGGAGGTTCTTCATCAAGGCCTAGGACCTCCAAAGCCATGGACTTTTGATCAGTTTTACAGTACCAAGACTAAATGCCCTACTGTGGAGATAGCCTCAAATCCAATCCAAGAGTTGTATGCTACCATTCTCCCCTTATAACAATTATGTATCTGTTGTTCCAGTAGGCACAATTTGGTTGACAAGTAAGTGTTTTAGGATCCACTTCTGGATAAGACCACTGAAGTCTTTTGTCCCATAGCCAATTACATTATACCATAAAAGCTAGCCTACAGTAAGAAAGTTTCCTAGTCAGTTCAAGATTGATGTTACTATGTCCCACATACGAAGTGAGTGGTGTCTTCTTTTAGCTATAGTTGGTGACTGAGAGAATGGCACTGTGATGTTTTGAGGGTCTCTAGGAACTTCCTGACAAATAACTCATAGGTAGCTATTCTATGTCTGGAAATATGATTTTCATTTAATAACTCATATTTTTCTGGGGTCAGAATTGTATACCTGTGAATAGTACCTCCATCCAATTATTTTTTTTAAATTCATGTATATCTGGTAATGACGTTATAAGTTATAGGTATCAGTAGAGCTTTTTCATACATGTTTAGTTTGGTTATCATATACATTACCTCTTCCTCTTCCCAGACCCCTCAGTTTTATCTCCCTTAAATCTTTAGCTCCAAGTTCCCCCTTCTTTAATATGCCATATGTTCTACTAACATTAATATTTTTCACTACATATAAAAATTTATTCATAAATTTTACTGAATCCATTTGAGTAAAATCATTTTGATGTAACTCAGTAAATCATTCAGGATGCTTGTTTTACTATTGCTACTCTGGCCTATTTTCAGTTGCAATGAAGGATGCCACAGATCTGCTTCTACTGTAATTTTTTGGATTCGGCAATGTCATTTCCTAAGAATGTAATGTGTGTCCAGGATGTTTTGGTTTAATGACTCGGAGCATCCTGTTACCTTGATTTAAAGCCAGTAGCAAACTTTAGTAAAAGTAATCCTTGAAAATTCATGCTTAACCAAGCTTATAGGTCCAGATTTTTTAATGGGACCCCAGGTATGGTATTTGGCTGCAAATCTAGTCTCTTGAAATGCATTTTGAAAATTTATTGCTGTTCCTTCTTTTTAGAAGTTTTTTTTTTTTTCTTTTCGATATGCTTTATTTAGAAAGGTGATTTGTATCTTCCCAGTAACAGTGAGACTAAATATTCTGGAAATGTGTAGGACTCTTATTACTTAAAGTATTTCTGACAATGACTTAAATTTTAAATCTTTTTAAAGAATATATCTATGGAAATTTAATTAGTAATTTGTGCTTTAGGTTGTCTGTAACTGGTACAAATATTCTAGTTGTTGCTTGTAGCAGCCTCTCATTTGGGCCACCAACCAGCTCCCAAATCATGATACGGAGAGTTCTTATTAGTTATGAAGACTTGTCCTTATGCTTGTCCCACTAGCTCTTATAACTTAAATTAACCTGTTTCTTGTCCTCTACATTTTTTCCCCAGGCCTTTTACCTTTCTTCTTTCATTCTGTGTGTCCTACTCCATGTCTTGCTGACTGGTGGCTACCTGGCTGGCTGGACCCTGGCATCTCTCTCTCTTTCTTCCTCATTCTCTCTCTCTCTCTCTCTCTCTCTCTCTCTCTCTCTCTCTCTCTCTCTCCTCTCTTCTCTTGAGTCTAGGTTCCTCCTCTTACTGATTCTCTTTGCCTGCCAGCCCCACCTATCCCTCTTCTGCCTAGCTATTGGCTGCTCAGCTTTTTATTAGACCAATCAGGTGCCTTAAGCAGGCAAAGCAACACAACTTTATATAGTTAAACAAATGCAGCATAAACAAATGTAAATCATCTTTGCCTAGTTAAATAATCTACAACAGTAACTAGTAGAAATTTGTCAGATATAATGTTATGTTCATGCTTTCAAATCATATGTATTCCTTAGTTGGAGTAATTCAGTTTCCTACATTTTGGGCTAACATATAGGTGTTTCTTCACCTCAGCTTTTCACTAAGAGGAGAAGGATTTCAGTTCTGCAAAGTATTTCTTTTCAAATTCCCACCAATATTTGTTATTAATATGGAAAAATGGGGACTATGAATAATCTTTCTTTTTATAATGGTATTTATTGATATTAAATACAAATGTTTGCTTTAT
This sequence comes from Peromyscus attwateri, assembly GCA_902168425.1. Lineage (NCBI taxonomy): Eukaryota > Metazoa > Chordata > Mammalia > Rodentia > Cricetidae > Peromyscus > Peromyscus attwateri. The sequence goes on from CABHPP010146971.1 coordinate 32,926, forward strand.
ATGACTCTCCTCTGAGTCAAACTGCCACCATCTTCATGAGTTTAGTTGCATCCATTTGCAAAACATCACCACTGCTGGGTTTAATGACTGTTGATGTTTCCTCATCGAAATGGGTGTTGGGAGGGCTTAGGACCCTCATGGGTGTACCTAGCTACTCCTTCAAAACAGATGTTTGAAATTCTGTTCTAATTGTATGTGTCCTTTTGGAGGTGCTAGAGGTATACAGCCTTGGAAGGATGTGAGAGGGATCCCCATTTAGATAAACAAGAAGTCATCGTGCTGGTTGCAGACCTTCCAGTATGGCTGCTCACAACCCCTCACCTATGCACTGTAAGTAATCCTAACAAATTCACCGGTACCCAAGGATGAACACAGGTGAAATCTTATTTTTGTTAGTCATTTGTGGGAGCCCACAAAGATTCCAACTTGTGGTTTGACTCAAGGTCAGGGAGTCAGTGTTTATGTTGCTCTCCCAGCCTGCATAATAGGATGCAAAGGCATGGTTACCAGGTGTCTTATACTTCAAGGCCTAATCACAAGATGATTTGCTGTGGGGCATGGTTACCAGGTGTTTTGAAGGGTCCACGCATGGTTATATGTTGTGCTTTGATCTTGAAAGGGGGAGGCTTTTGTGCCTCTCCCCTTGTAGTGTATAAAAAGCCCATCAGAAATAAACTCAAGGCTGCTGGGTATTGACCCAGAACCCTCCCGAAGGTATCCTTTGTCTCTGTCTTTCTGTCTATGTCTATATTTCTTCCTATTATTTCCCAATTCACTACTTCCCCCTTTAAGGGACCCTTCTACAGTTTGTGGCTGAACCCTAACACTGGCCCCTAACCATCATTGGGACCTTATGAGGATGTGGTGGAAGGTGCCTAGTCCTCCCCAGGATGAAAATTCTCATAGCAATGCTGAAATTAAAATTTAGGATTTTTTTAAATATAGTGAAGGTGTACCAACTGATGAATAATCATTTGACATATGTTGACTTGAATTTAAATATATAAAAGTAAATGACATACTTTCTTAATAAGTTAGTCTTATTTGATCACAAAGTGAATCAAAAGTAAGATCTATATAAATCTCCAAACAACTATTATACTCTTTTCTAATTCTTGGGCTCATTTTATATATTGACAACAATCAAAGAAAATTATCTTAAGGAATAATTACAAGGGAGATTTGAAGCAAAGTTTAGCTTATGTGCATTATGATTTATGTGTACTAGTTTCTCTACTAATCTAGACAAGATTGAGTTGGAGGCTTTGACTGAGTATAGGATTTGTGTTGTACTGAAAATTCTAAACTAGAAGGCATGCTGTGTCTTTTTCATTCCCTTCTGGTATTTCCCCAGTGATCATGAATAGAAAATGACAGACCCAGGAGAAGAGGTAATTATGTACTAACTTACTGTATGAAAGAGGAAAGTATACTTCAGGATACAAAAAGATGCAGGCATACATATTAACAAATATACTTTGATTTTAACTTTTAATTTAGTGGGCATGCAACATTTTTTGTTTAACATCTGTTCAAATTAAGTTATATATTGCAAGTTTTAGTTTGCATAATTGTAAGGAAGTCCTTCTAAACTGGTATTTAGTTTAGCTGCATCCTTCCACAAAATTAGTCCTTTTTCTTTCAGAATTTCTATATTACAAATGTTTATTTTCCTAAATTAGACAAAAAAGTTAATAGGATGTTGATGAGGACGCATTGAACTTTTTAAATGTATAGAGACAATACATAATAGTATGTGGTTCAGATTATCTTTGATGGGAGAGGAAAAGGCAGCAACAAGTAGCAACATTAATGAACACATAGACATAGCAAAGAATTAAATATACATTCAGATCAATTATACAATGATGAGTACAAATAACATCTATATCTAATTTTCCTGTGCAAATCTGACAGAAAATTTAGCTAGATATATAGGACTACACAATTTTATTCCCTTCGAGTGCTTAGCAATTATATCTCATGAAAAAAGTAATCATCTTGATTATCAATAAGTGTTATCTACATATTAATAATCTAGGGCTACTATCACAAAAGCATAAATTTCTAGAGGCAGATTTTTTTCTTTCACAGCCTCATTCTCTTTATAAGTGAATAATAGGTTTCAAGTTCCTCAATGGCTGACTGAAAGAACAGGGAGTACCCAAATGTATGTATACAAGGTTTTGTCCTATGCATACATACACTGCTTAATTTCTATGTCTAGACATGGAGATTAATACCAAAAATGAATAACATGACATAATAAAAATCTATGATAAAAAGCCTAATATTATTACTGTGTCAACAACATATTCAAGACTAATAAATGACCAGTGGGTAAAGTAGTCAATGGGTTAATTCACACATCTCAGGTTAGACTGAGTGAGGCAGTGCAAAGATGCCATCAAGTAAATTATAGCTGTTCAGTTTCCATTTCAATGACTGAAACTCTTACCTTATTATAGAATGCCAATAACACTCAAAGTATGTTACCATTCTATTTTGTTTTCTTTTTCAATTTTCTGCTCAGTAGCTCTCTTACTAAAGTATGGATAGATAGGTCATGGGCTCTGTGGGGAAACAATACAATTATTCTGCTAAATGGACATACTATTAAAATGATTCCTAATGACTTGTTGTTATACATATGAATCAGATTATTTTCTCACCCTTATTAGAAAAGTTTCTCCTTCAAGTAGATGGCAATTAACACAGATACACCCCCACAACTGGTCAGCATGCAAAGAGCAAAAAGATTATGGAGTGTTTAGCCCTAAATGGGACACTAATATCACAACCTCAAGGCTCGGGTATCTTCATGAACAAGAGGCCAGAAAGAATAAAAGAAGCAGAGCTGTTGAATAAGTACAAGAAAACAGGGCTTTGTGGACACAACAGGGTAGTTTCACACATCAAATCAAAGTCATTGTGACTGCATGCACAAAACCTTGTGCAAGATCCAGCCAGACAAAATCCTGGCATGGGGACCAGGGGAGGTGAGCTTGAAATCCTACCACTAGCTGAGGAGCTATGGAAATTTGATAGCTAATGGGATTAGGAGAGCCAGTTTCTTTTAAAGATCCCTTGATTCCTGAAAGCTGACCCCACACTAGGGCCAGACCAGTCCCAAGACTAGCCAGGCAAAACAAACAAGAATTGTTGGGAAGAAAATAAGAAAAAAAGAAGTAATCTGAAAGTTGAAGGAGAAATCAGTATTGTATATTTAAATGTATAATTCTTCTGAATTACATTTTCTTTTTTTAACTAATTAAATTTATTTATTTATTTTATATCCCAACTCCAGTTTCCCCTCCCTCTTCTCCTCCTATCTTCTTCCTCCACCTCCTCTCTGCCCTCTTATCCTCTCCTCCTCTGTTTCTGTTCAGAAAGGGGAAGGCCTCACATGGATAGCAACAAAATACAGCACATCAAGTGGCAGTAGCACCTCCCCTTGTTTTAACCCTGGGCAAGAATGAGGAATGGGTTCACAAGAGACAGCCAAAGCCAAAGCACTTGGTACAGCCCCTGTTAGTACTGGTATGAGTATCACAAGTAGACCAAGCTACACAACTGGAGCTACATTCGATATATCAAGGACACATTTTAAAAATAAATAAAGTAACTTGACAGTATTGCTATTTATCTGATAGTCACAGATACAGATACTGGAAATGTGATTTCTAATTCTTAAGTTTAAAATATTATTGGTTGTGTTATTTTGGATAATTAAAATTAATGAATAGGTAGCAATACATGTTTTAATTGAGTTTGTCTATAAGGACTTTAAGGAGGGCATATTATATATGTTCAAAACAACTTTCTTGAAAATTGTGCTGATTATAAAAATGATTAAAGTGAAGTCCAGAAGAATCTAGGTAATTTTAGTCTTATTTCCCTGTCTTACAGGATCACATTCTATTGTTATACTTACTGTGTGCTGTTTATTAATTGATGTGACTGCTATTGGTTATATACATATTTTTCTTCAAAATATCATATGTGAAATAAGTTTTTACTATGTATATACAGCAAGGATAGTGTTCACCTATCATAGTTTTCTCAGTAGCAATAATAAAAGTTGAATTTGTACATTTGAATGCAACCAGAGTACCTTTTCACATTTGATCAAGCCACAGCTTTTAAAGGATGCTATCTCATTGTGTATAATTGAATCACCAAAAGCATTTATAAGTTCTGGAAACGTCTTTTTCACTTGCTTATTCTCCTTTTGCTTTTTTTTCTTCCTTTTATTTTTTTTTTTCACGCAATATTCAATTTTTGACCATTGTCATTTGAAGGTGAGCTAGCAACCAGGTTTATATCTACAATCAACTTTCAATTTTCTGCTAGCAGATTTTCTGCATTATAGCTCACCTTTAACAAATCTTGCTTTTAGCTTCTTAGAAATATTATCAGCTTCATAGCTTATTCAGTTTGATTTACTTGAGCCACATCTTAGATGATAGTACAAGAAGAGACTGCATGTGGTTGTTCTTTGTTCTCACACCATATAGTCTTTAATTTAGCAAGCACTAAGCCAGATGGATATTTTTGTTATCCTCCTAGGTTTTTTGTCATCATCTATTATTCTCTGGCTGTTCCTTTGAGGCAGTTTTTCCCTGAACCTGGTGCTCTCATTTCCTTGGCTACATTAAAAGCCAGTAAGCCCCGGCCATCAAGATGCCAGGCTTTTCTGAAACTCTGGACTTAGTTAATTGGTCAGTAAGTGCTCTTAACCATTAAGATATCTCCCAGCCCCTGAGATTGAAAACTTCTTAATTAAAAAAATTATATTTAATTATTTTCATGAGTAGGAGTGTTTTAACTGTGTATGTATGTTCACCCCATAAGTGCCCAATATCCGTGGAGGCCAGAGGAGAGTGGGAGATCCCAAAGAACTGGAGATTCCAGTGTTAGTGAGCTACCATGTGGGTACTGGGAACAACAGTGTCCTCTACAAAAACAATAAGTGCATAGCCATCTTTCCAACTAGGATTTTTTAAAAATACTGTTGTCCTTCTTATAGCAACTGATTCCTAATCACCCCAAATTCACTGTGAAAATCACAAAAGTATATAACATGGTAGAAGGCTGTATTTATAATGATCATGTTTTTATCAGGAAAATTAGGGCTGTCCTCTTTTGGGCTTTTTAGTGTTGTTATAATTTGAAAAGTGACTTTTTTTTGTATTATGACTATTTGACTGGATCCAATTCCTTTATTAAATAAAAATGCCTGGAGCATACAGACAATGTCTAGTTCATGCTTTTAAATTGTGTGTGTGTGTGTGTGTGTGTGTGTGTGTGTTCATCCCAAGTGGTGCTTTTCCCATAGTAGGTCCTCAGCACCTGGCTAGAGAAAGCAGAGGTATACTATAGGAAGGGGAGTTGGACCCAAATTCCAGCTAGTTTGAGCTAGTAGTGTATGTCTCTAAGCGTTGGTTTCCTACAGAGCTATAAGTGGGAGGCATGTTCCTTACAATGTTTGTGGTCACCTGGTGCTTTGGAACTCCCGGCAAGTATTACTGTACCACAAACTTCATCCGTGTGTGTGTGTGTGTGTGTGTGTGTGTGTGTGTGTGTGTGTGAGTCACATGGAAGAATAAAGTGTAAAATACTTACTAAGCATGAGTAGGTGCCTTCTGATTTCCTATGTTGATCTCCTATGTCTTATCCACAAGGCAGAGGTTTATAGTCACTCTCTTTTTCTTACACCTGATTGCCATCACATCTTCAAATCATGGAAGTGTGGGAGCTGTTAGTGTTGTGTGCTGCGGGGCGTTTACCCACCAACCCCACAGTTCCCCAGAGTTTTCTTGAGTGTGAGCAGCAGGAAATATTAGATAGAAGGATTTAGATTGTGGAGATAAACAGATAGAAAATACAGGATAGCCTCGAGAGGGCCTGGAACCTATTCCAAATGGCTATGAGTGTCTTTGCCCCAGGGTATTTATAGAGATGCCAAGGGGTGGAGCAAAAGACCCCTCCCCCCCAGCACAACCAAGTGCAGACCATCTCAGAAACCTGCACTGAGGCCCGTGGTCCTAATCATCGTCTCTATGCGGACCTGCTGGGTAAAGCCACGAGGAACCTGAAAACGGGCTCCCACAGGTCCCCCTTTCTTAATACATAAAAATTAACTCGTTATTAAGAGTTCACAACAATCTCCATAGCTGTTACACCTCCCAGTATGGGAGTAGAGGATGATAAAGATCGCATTTCTCTTTTGGATTAGGTCCAAGGTGACTACAGGAGTCTTTAGCTGCATCAAGACCTTTCAAAACCAAAAACTTAATGCAATTGCAAACTTAAGAAAAGTGACTTTTTTAATTTATTAAATTACTTTTCAAAAAGCAGGCCTGAAGACAATTTCCATAATGTTTGAGTGATAAACAACAGGGTAGGCAAGCTATAAATCTCAGCATCTGCCTAAAGGAGGGAGCTAGAGAAGAGAAACAGAGACAGCCATGTCTTTTGAGTTGGTAAGGCTACTAACATGCCAAATAGTGGATGTCAGCTGGCAGCCCCATGGCAAAAAGGGAATAATGACAATGGTTCCTTCAGGATTTTTATCTCCTCTGTTCCCTGTAGTTTGTTTTATAGGGTTGAAGCCCCATGGGGTTTCACCTGAACAGTTTAGCATGTCAGTTGGTATATTTGTTCAACTCATGTTTAGGCAGTCATGTTGGTCTTTATGAGTGTAGTTTCTGACATTACTGGGATATGCAATCTCACAGAAAACTCCCCAATATTCTGGCTCTTATAATCATTCTACTCCCTCTTCTGTAATGTAGTTGTATTGTCCATCTATTCCTTGAAACTGCACTCCACAGTGCTGTTTTAATTGGTTGTGAATTTCTGTGATGGTCCCTGTATGTTGAAACGAGTAGTTTTCTTGATGATGTGTGAAAACTATACTTATCCTTAGGTTAAGGACAAATATATACAACTGATTTAGGTATTATTCTGGTTTAGTAAGGTGTCACCTATATGTTACCCTCCAGAATCTCTGACTTCAATAGCCCTGAGTAGTTGGTTAGCTTTCCAGACCAGGCATGGTTTTTCCTCTGTTGAGTAGGACTTAAGTACAATTAGAGAGCTGCTGGTAATCACCAAAGTTTATAGGCCACTATTTCGCCCTTAGGATTATTCTGCCATACTGGTTATTTTGATTCATCAGTGTCATTTCTAGGTAGGACTGTAGGTTAAATCCCCCTTTGGAAACTAACATGGTATCTTCTAGTACCGTGATGCTAGTCCTGAGAGTAGAAATTTTCAGGTCAGTTTCAGCTCATGGGCCCTATGACTGAAGTGTATGGTATCTTCATCAATAGGAACATACCTTCCACCTCTTGGGGCTAACCAAGTGCAAAATCAATAGGTTGCATATTAAGAGTCTCTTAGACAAACTTGACCAGAAACTCAAAAGAGAGCATCTCATTCCTATTGTTGGATTTTTTTATTTAGATGGTTTTGAATTTTGTAGGGAGAATTGTTAGCTCAGATGAGAAAATGTAATTTAAAGTATATATGCATATGTTTGTGTATTATTGGTTTTTGAAAAGTAAATAGTTAATAGTGTGATTCTTTATAACCTTTCCAGACATCCTTACTATTATTTTACCCTCTTCTCTCATTCTTCTATATTTATCTCCCACCTCCTTAAAGGGCTTCCACTGTTTCCTATTAAGCTGATAAGATCACTTCTAAGCTACTATTCCTCTCACTAATGTTCCTGTAACTCCTAACTCAGCACTGGGCCCCTATTACTTTCTTGATTTTGCAGTTACTCCAGGATATGTACTCACATATGAAGGTTTGGAACCAAGAGATTGTGATGAAATAAAACATATAACATTTGTCTTTCTGGATCGCACTTACTTCACTCAGTATGATTGCTAGTTTAATAGATTTACCTGATAAGTTCATGATTTTATTTCTCTTTAGAGATGGATAATATTCCAAAGCATGCATTATTACATTTTTATTATCCATTCATAAGGTGAAGGTCATTAAGGTTGTTTTCATGTCCTACCTATTGTGAATAGAGCAGCAATGAACATGATTGAGCAAGTATCTGTGGAGGAGGATGCCAAGTCCTTTGGGCATATGCCAAGAAATGATATACCTGGGTCATACAGTAGATTTCTTGTTAGATTTTTGAGAATTCTCCATGCTGATTTCTGCAGTGTCTATAACACTTTAGCAAACCACTAACAATGAATGAGGGTTACCTTTCCCCACATCCCATTCAGCATTTGTTTTTGGTTGTTTTGTTGATCTTTGTCATTTGATTGAGGTAAGATGAGATCATAAAGCTGTTTTGATTTTCATTTCCCTAATTCTAGTAACACTGAATATTTGAGGAATTTACTTATTTATTTATTTGTTTGTTTGTTTTGGTTTTTTCAAAACAGGATTTCTCTGTGTAACCATAGCTGTCCTGGAACTCACTGTGTAGACCAGGCTGTCCTTAACTCAGAGATCTTCTTGCCTCTGCTTCCTGAGTGCTAGGATTAAAGGTGTGTGACACCACAAGAATTTTTTTTATGTATATATATTTTTTCTTCATTTGAGAATTTTCTTTTCAGGCCCACTTTTCAAAAGGTTCATTTGTTTGTTTGTTTGTTTGTTTTGATTCTTTGGTCTTTGAGTTCTTTAAATATTGTGGATATTAATATTTTATTTGATGTATAGGTAGCAAAGATTCTCTCCAATTTTCTAGGTTTTCTCTTCACCAAGCAGACTGTTGTTTTAGATGTACTGAAGCTTTTTAGTTATAAAGTCTCATTTGTTAGTTGTTGGCCTTAATTCTTGGGCAAAAGGAATCCTATTTAAAATGTCTTTTCCTATATCTATATCATATAAGGAATGATCTATATTTTCTTCTAGAATTTTCAGGGTTTTGGTTTTCATGTTTATGTTTTTGATACATTTGGAGGGGGTTTTTTTTGAGGGGGGAAGGTACTGTGTATGGGTATGATTTTATTCTTCTACATGTTGACATCCAGTTTTCCAAGCACCACTTGTTGAAGATGGTTTATTTTCTCCAGCTTCAGTTTTTGGAATTTTTGTCAAACATTAGATGGTAAAAGTTACATGTACTCATATTTGGGTATTCAGTTTTACTCCATTGATCTGTTTTTGTGCCAGTATCATATTACTTTCATTGCTAAAACTGTGTGATACATCTTAAGATCTGGAATAATAATCCTTCCAGGATTGTCAATTTTTTCAATATTATAATGAGGTTCCAGGGGCAACTGTGAGTTCATATTAATTATAGGATAGCTTTTTCTCTATTTCTATGAAGAAGGAGATGAAGATTTTGACTGATATTGCACTAAATCTGCAAAAGGATTTTAGTAGAATGATCATATAATATTAATTTGACAAATCTATGATGATGAGATATTCCATTTCCTATTTTCTTTTTCTATCTTTTTATAAAGATCATTTAAGTTTTTAATGTAAAGTTACATTAATTCCTAGATGTTTTATTTTCTTTGAGGCTATTGTGAATGGGAATATTGCCAAGATCTTTCTTTGTATGTTTGTTATTGGTATATAGCAAATATATTAATATGTGAAAGTTGATTCTGTATCCTCTCACATTGCTGAATTTATTTATCATTTCTAGAAGTATTTTGATATATTTTTTGAATCACTGATGTATAGTATCTTATTGTCTGTAAATAGGGATATGTAGCTAGGGTTTTCCTGCCTGGCCCACAGTCAGGATAAATCTCTCTCACCTGCCAGTCCCACAGCCGCTCAGACCCAACCAAGTAAACACAGAGACTTATATTGTTTACAAACTGTATGGCCGTGGCAGGCTTCTTGCTAACTGTCCTTATATCTTAAATTAATCCATTTCTATAAATCTATACCTTGCCACATGGCTCGTGGCTTACTGGCATCTTTACATGCTGCTTGTCTTGGCGGTGGCTGGCTGTGTCTCCTTCCACCTTCCTGCTCTTTTCTCCTCTCTGTTAGTCCCGCCTATACTTCCTGCCTAGTCACTGGCCAATCAGTGTTTTATTTATTGACCAATCAGAGCAACACATTTGCCATACAGAACATACCAAAGCACTCCACCCCCCTTTTTTTTTTTCAAAAAGGAAGGTTTTAACCTTAACAAAGTAAATTGCATATAATTTGGGAATTTGGGCATAGCTTCTCTTACTACTTCCTGCTGGAGAGGGGCGCTGTATCTTATGGGGACACAAAGAAAATTTTAGGATCATGGAGTAGTCTGTGAGGGTGTATCGTCTGAGCCAGTTGCCTTGAAACGGTTCTGGATGTGGATCATCTGGGCCTTGGTGTCATCGGAGACCTTCACGGGGTCTTGACTGGTCAAACCTGATGTATCTTAATCTGGAACAAATCCATAGCCTCTGGCTTTCTGTGGGAACAAAAGCAGAGCTTCCTTTCCAAAGCAACATATCCTTACATCCAAATTTTGAAGTCAAGGTATCTTTAAAATATACATATTTGTTTAACTCAGCTTCCTTTACAATCAAATATCTTCTTCAGTTAAGAATCCCAAAGACAACACAATCCAGATTCTCTGTGTGATATCCATCTTTATGTAGCTTATATTTTATACTACCTTTACTGTGTCTTTAAAGACTTTATTTTTCAAAACTATTTCTTTATATAAATGTATATATTTCTTTTTCTCTCTCTTTGAAGCCTATGTACATTTTTACACACATTTTAAAGCATTTAAAGTCTTGTTCCATCTGAATCTGTTTTATTGTGAACCTGTTACTTTAAACTGCAGCATTCTAAGACTGAAACTGCGCTATGGCTGCTGGCTCTGCCCACTTCAGCTTCCCAACATGGTGGTGATATGTTTACCATCAGCTCTGGGAGCCTTCGTGGGTCTATGCTTCTATCAAAGCAGCGTTTAGTCCAGAAACCTCTTTTTTTGGTTTTGTACTAGCAAAGGCTAAATCCACCATGAAGCTTAATGTGCCACTTGCAGATGCCTCATTCCCACCATACTGCAGGTCAAACATGCACGCCAGGAACCCGCCCTACAGTAACTCAAGCCTGCAGGCTGCGGCTAACTTGAGAAAGACAACTAGGAAGCTGTTTTAGCTCTGTTTTAGAATCTTCTTTTTATGCTTTCTCAGGTTTTAAGTGGAAATTCCTGCCCCATGTTCTGGTGCCATTTGTAGCTAGGGTTTTCCTGCCTGGCCCACAGTCAGGATAAATCTCTCTCACCTGCCAGTCTCACAGCTGCTCAGACCCAACTAAGTAAACACAGAGACTTATATTGCTTACAAACTGTATGGCCGTGGCAGGCTTCTTGCTAACTGTCCTTATATCTTAAATTAATCCATTTCTATAAATCTATACCTTGCCATGTGGCTCGTGGCTTGCTGGCATCTTTACATGCTGCTTGTCCTGGCAGTGGCTGGCTGTGTCTCCTTCCACCTTCCTGTTCTTTTCTCCTCTCTGTTAGTCCCGCCTATACTTCCTGCCTAGCCACTGGCCAATCAGTGTTTTATTTATTGACCAATCAGAGCAACACATTTGCCATACAGACCATCCCACAACAGGGATATTTTGACTTCTTCTTTCCCTATTAATATCCTTTTAATTTTTCTCTCTCAGGTAGAGTTTCAAGCAAAATTTTGAAAAGGAATGGATATATCTATCTAGTTCCTGACTCCAGTTGGATTGCTACATGATTTCCTGCACTTAGGATGACATTGGCTGTAGGTTTCCTATCCATAGATTTTTAATGTGTTAAGGTATGTTCTTTCAATTGTTACATTCTTTAGGACTTTTATCATGAAATCATGATTTTGTTAAAGGCTTTTTCTACATTAATTGATATGATCATGTGTTTTTTTGTCTTTAAGTCTACTTCTGTGGTTTATTGCATTTATTGACTTGCATGTGTTTAAAATATCCCTACATTTCACGCATAAAGACAACTTGATCCTGATGTATAGTTTTTTGATGTATTTGTATATTCTGTTTGCAATTATTTAATTGAAATCATTTTGATTGCTTTTGGTGTTAGAGTAAATTTGGTTTTGTAGAAGGAGTTTTGGAGCATTCCTAATGTTTCTATTTTTTAAAAATAGTTTAGGAAGGATTAGGTAAAGATCTATTTTGAAAGTCTCATAGAACTCTGCTATGAATCCATCCAACCCTGGACTTTTTATTAGGTGGAAGGCGTTTTCTTATTATTGCAACCTATTCAATTGTTAGGTGTCTATTCATGTTGTTGATCTCTTCCTGCTTTGTTTCTAGTGGTTGAGATTAATCTAGAAAATCTTTCATTTGTTTTATGTTTTCTGGCTTAATGTAATTCAGGTTTTTAAAGCATTCTCCTTTAGTATTCTGAATTTCATTGGTGTCTATTATAATGTTTTCCTGTTCATTTATAATACTGTTAATTTAGGTCCCCTCTTTCATTTGGTTAGTTGGGCAAAGGGTTTGTTATTTTTTTTTTTAAATCTTCTTAAACAACCAACTCTTAGATTTATTGTATTGTGTTCTTTATTTCCATTTCATTGATCACGGCTCTGATTTTTATTATTTCCAACATTTTACTGGGTTGGGGCTTGATTTGTTTTCCAAATTGAGTCGCAACATCAATTTATTTATTTGTGCTCTCTCTGATTTTATAATGCAGGCACTTAGAGCTATACATTTCTTTTATAGATGGCATTCAATGTATCCTAGAGATTTTGTTGTACTGTATTTTCATTTATTTAAGGAAAAATTTTATTTCTCTCTTGATTTATTTTTTGACCCATTTCATCATTCAGTAATGAGTTGTTTAATCTCTTTTAGTTTATGATTCTATAAGGCATATGTATGATATTAATTTTACGTTTTATTGCTCTGTGGTCAGATAGGACACAGGAGTTATTCTTATATCATACAACTGTAAATTGTTGTGTTATGCCCTGGTGTGTGGTCTATTGTATAAAAGCTACTGTGTGCTACTGAGTAAAATGTATTTTTTTTTACTGCTTGGTTGGATTATTCTGTATATAACTGTTAAATCCATTTGATGTATGTTGTCAATTAACTCTGATATTTCTGTTTATATTTGTCCAGATGATCTGTCTATTGAAAAAGTGATACATTGAAATCACCCATTATAAAGGGATTGCTGTTATTCTGTGTCCTTAATTCAAGTAGTAGTTTATTATTATGATTACTATTTAATTTGGCATCTCAGAATTTGGTGCATATATGTTTAAGATATTAATGTCTTTTTGTTTAGTTCTTTCCTTAATAAAAATGAACTATCCCTCTTTATCTATTCTGATGAGTTCTTTTGAATCAGTTTTGTCAGATAATAGCATAGTGGTGCCTGCTTTCTTTTTGGTCCCCTTTGATTTGAGTGCTTTTGTTCATCTTTTTACTCTAGGACAGTGCCTAACTTAGATAAAATCTGTTTCATGTAGACAAATCATACATGGATTTTGTTTCTTGATCAGTCCAGTCAGCCTGTGTCTTTTGATTGGAGAATTGAGGCCAGTTATATTTAATGGAAAGTTTTTCTTTCTTCTTCAGATATGGTGGATTGTTTTGGTAAGTATTTTAGTATAGATTGTCTGCCATAGACTTTTAGGACTTGGAATGAATTGTTCTATGATTTCTTTCAAAGTTAGGAAGAAATTCAGTAATTATGCTTCAAGAAGAAAGTCTAGGAGAATATTGTGTTATTCTATCCATACAGATGTTTCCTGAAGAATTGACCTTATCATGTTTATCATGTTTGGGAGAATTAATTGCTACTTATAAAATTAATTGCTACTTATAAAATTGATCTTTTCTGGTATTTTTATAAATGTTTTGGATTCCTTGCTTATAACTGAATTTACAGAGAAATAGACATGGTGTTTAATACTGAATTGTCTTTAAAAAATGAGTTGCTGACTTTGATTATGTCAAAATGGTTTTCTACCACAGAGACACTGAAAGATGATTCCCACTGGTCACATGTCAAACTTGTCGGAGATCACTGGTGTTTCCTTTACAATTACAGAACACCTAGGAGGTAACAAACTTTCTGTGCCCATCTCTTGGGAAGTTAAATCCATTTTTATACCATAGTTATCATCATTCATAATCTTGTACATGTCAAAATCAATGACTTTTGACTTCTACAAAAATGCTGTTCTACCAACCAGAAAGATATATCCTAGTTTAAGTTCATAATGAGTATCAGGAGGCTTGATCTCATTGAAATATCTTTTGTTATTTATGATCTGCATCATTATAGATTCAATTTCTTTCTCTGACACTAATTTGTATTGTTTCAGGTAAAAATCCAAATCTTTTACTTTACACTATTCTAATACTGTATAAAATATATTTGTATTCAGGAAAAATACCTCTAGACTTTATTCTGGGGTCATCCTGCTCTTTATTCTATATATTCTGTAGCAGGTTGATAGTCATTTACTTTTTCCTTATCTCTCCAGCTTTTATTAAGCTGTTGGATCTTTACAGCAGCCTATTTTTGCTTATGCATGTCAGAAGTCTTCTAAATTTCACTAAAGCTACCTCTCCAAAGTGGATAAAGTAATCATTATCATTCATTTAACATTGGATAATCTTTCTACTGTGAATTATTTTCCTCGTTGATTCCTTTGAACGCCCATATTTGAATATTTATGATTCTATTCAGTCATTCAAGTTCTGCCTGGATCTTTGACTCTTCTTTTTGAGATGTCCTAATCCATGTTTACATTTTCCTCCTGTTCCTAGTGCTCTGCCAAAGTCAACAGTTGCAGTAAATTTGATCAAAAAAGAGGCTCATTTTCTGGTCCATTGACTGCATTCAGATTTGGAAGAAGATAATGAAGAATTATTAGCTGTGAGAGGTTTGAGTTTGGCTTAAAGGGTTTCTTTTACCTTTCATTAGCTTCTGTTTGCTGATTCACCCATCTTGTTGCTTCACAAGATTCTGAAATGTAAGAGCATCTGTCCATCATTTAGTGGAATTGTCACATCTAATTGTTGTAAAGCATTCAAGGTGTAACTGGTCCTTCTCTCTGTTTGGTAGTTTTTCTTGTATATTTTATTCAATAAGGAATTCTTGTCTCATTGATAAGCACATATTTAATAGTTCTTTATACTTTATAAATATTTTTGATCATCTATTTTTTGTTTGAGAACAAAGTTATTCCTGAGAAAATCATCTATATGACTTCTAGACACAACATATAGACATCTAAAATGAGACAGATAGTGATGATAGGCACTAAGTAATCATGAAACTATGCCTTTGAGATGACAAAAATTAATATCAAATAATAGCTTATGGAAAAATATTTCCAAAACATTCTTCAGTCAAGAATCAGACCCACAACCCCGAAATGCAAGCCTTTGATAATAAACCCTGAGGGCTTGTTTCTTGTTGCTGTGACATTATGCCCTGATAAGAACAACTAAGAGAAGAAAGGGCCTATTTTGGATCCCATTTTGAGGCTAGAGTTCCTCATGGCAGGGATGTTCTGGTGGCAGAGTAGAAGCTTAATACAGATGGTCACATTTCATCCATAGTCATAACACTAAAGATGTTTGAAAAAGACAAAATGGAATCATATTTTTATTTACTCCAAATTAAATATAAAACATTTATACTTTAAATAAAATTAAGCCACTTGGACTGGCAATGCTCTCCCCACAAGAGCCACAGTCTATCTAACAAATAATGAGGAACATGCATGAGAAACTGCCTTTTGAGTTGTTGATCGGGGAGTCCAAAATACTCCCAATGCAATACAGGCTATTTCTCCATGGTTGTTTCCACAGGTTAAATGTAAATCCTTATTACTGAACAGACCATGTACTGTGGAAACAGGGCTCACAGGATCCAAGTTAGATATGACCTGAAAGCCTCCTCTCTGAGGACGAGTACTGGAAGGCATTATGAAAGCTTTAAATGGATGGAAGCAGCCAGTAATCCTACCCATCTATGATGCCGTTGGAGTACAATAATAATCAGCATGGCAAGATAACCCTAAAAGTGCAATAGTGGCACTTATATCTTGGTGGTAACCAATAGCTGTCTAATAGCACTTAAGGCCCACTTAACAAGAAGGAAATCTTTTCCTGGTATTAGAAACTGAAAACTACCCAGAACTAGTGGGCTTATGGATCTTAGAGGAAAACCTACTCCTGACATTTTCTTAAACCTGTATGGTTCCTAATTCTATTCTAAAGATGGTTATTATACACACAGTTAAGCATACCTCTTGTTCATTATCAAATAGCATCTTTTTGCAGTTGATAGAGACAAATACATAAAGCCATAAGTAGTCAAAATGCAGAGAACAACTGATTTCCATGCACAGCTTCAATTAATATATCTATATTATAGCTCAGGTAACATCAAGAAAGAAGTGATAGAAAGATTTTTAGAGCTACCATACCAGGAAATTTTCAGTGAAATTGTGTATCATGGAAATGTCATGGAAGCTTCACCCATGATACCTCCATATTCCTGCCTCAATAAGACTTATCAATGCAACATCCACATACATGCTGATGTGTAAAGAAGAAATCTCAGAGTCATAACACTAGGCCAAGGAGCAGCAGGACTTAAGGAATTCTGCAAACAGGATAAGTAGTCTTCCCACAGTGAAGAGCCAAACTGGTCATCTGAAATCATGTATATTCAAGCAACAATGAACAAACTCTGCAGGTTGTATTTATATATTTATGTGTTTATATACATGTATGTAACAATAGCAATTAGTGGAGGCCAAGAATTTGAGAAGGCATGGGAGGAGTTGGAGGAAGGAAAACAAATAGAGGGAAATTATGTGATTACATTTTAATTACAAAAGAGAAGTTTGAGGTCTAGGAGTGATAATGGTGGAATGGTGAGGAAGCTAAGTAGAGGGTAAGAGTAAAGTAAATAGATTAGGGAAAGACATGGCAACAAAAGTAGGTAGCAGGGAAATTTGTTATAATAATGGAGAACTTTTCCATCTGTTTTCATCAAGAAATCTAGTCCTTATTTGTCTTTCTTTACTGTGTCCTTATCTAGTTTTGACACCAGGGAGATGCTGTCTTTATAGAACAAGATTGATTATCTTCCTCAATTTAAATTTTATGGAACAGTTGGAGTATCATTTCTGTTGTTGTTTTTTAATGACTTGGGGGAACTTGACATTGAATCTGTCTAGTCCTGGGCTGTGCTTTGTTGGGAGATTTTACTATTGCATCAATATTGCTGATTGTTATATATTTGTTTAAATGACTCTTATCTTTCTGATTTAATTTTGATAGGTTATATGCCTTGGAGTAATTGTATTTCTTCTAGAATTTCCAGATTTAATGCATTTACACATTCAAAACTCTATTATTTCTCCATATTTCATTGGAATCTGTAGTAACCTACCACTTTTAACTTCATATATTTTTATTTGGGATTTATTTTTATTTGTTTGGCTAAGAGTTTGTTTATTTTATTTATTTTTGAAATGGACCAAGTGAATTTTATGTATCAAATATTTGGTCTCTATTTTATTAATTCTGCCTTGGTATTTACTACATTTTGCTAGCTAAATCTTTTGGGTTTTGATGGTCTTGTTTTCTAAGAAGTTGCATAGTGTTGCTAAAATATTTATTGAAGAATCTTCTGATGTTTTAATATAAATATTTCTAAGTATATACTTTCCTCTTAGAGCTTTTGTAGCTGTATTCCAAAGGCTCTGGAAAGTTGTGCTTTCATGTTCTTTTCATTCTAAGAATTTTTAAATGTCCTCTCTGATTTACTCAGTGGCCCACTGCTTATTCACTAGTGTTTACTTCATTCTCCATGTGTAGTTACATAAAGCTAATGTAGAACATTCTATAAAATTATGATTATTTAGGTTAAGTGTGGGAAATCATAAATAATAAGAGAACAGAAAATTGCCATTGAGAAAAAAAGTGCAATCATTTCATGAATGTTATTGAACTTGTGTACTCATGTCTGTTCTTTAGTTTATGTTATTCCTCACTCTGTATGAGATAGGCTTTTAATGTCTGCTGGACCTTTCCTTACATTGACAGTTTTATTCTTTTACACACAGACCACATTTGACTTTACACATTGAGAGATAGTCAGATTTTTCTCACTCTGCCAAGACTCCACTAGAGTGGTTAATATTTCAAATGAGTGAATGGGGGTGTGTTCAAAATGCACTGGGAGTTTGGGGAGCAGCCACTGCACTGAGATCAATACAGGAGAAACTGTCTTTTGACTTTCAAGACTTGAGTATTAATCACTCTGCTAGAAGGCACTGCTGGATGTATCATGGATAGTTCTGCATCTTCTGCATTCTCAAGATTTGTAACAGTGAATGACACATTAGTGGCTCTAAAATTTTATTCACCCCTAACCTCATGTTCAGTGCTATCAAACTCAAGGTTAATTCTCAGTCAATTAGACCTTTTGCCATCCAAGAAAAACAGAGATATGACTCCTATGCTCTTCAATACTCAGCCAGCCTTTTTTCTGCAGCTATCATCTTTTACATAACAGGTTCAGTCCTTCATACTCTCTACATGTGTTTTTGGGTATTATCCCTTCCAGGGTATGAAACAAACCAATGCGGCTCCTCAGCCTAAGCATATTTCATGATATCATGCCCCCAGGGCAGTTCAGTTTTTCATCCTTAAATATACTTTTGCCTAATTATTTATTAAATTTTAATATAGTTACATCACTTCCCTATCCCTTTTCCTTCCTACAAATTCTCCCATATACTCCCCTTGCTCTCTTTCAAATCATAGCCTCTTTTTCATTAATTGTTATTTTATGCATATATATATATA
>CABHPP010146972.1:5783-34440 GCA_902168425.1 Peromyscus attwateri
CCCCGCCACCTCCCACAGTGAGAAAGCTTCATATATTTTTAATATGTTAGGATTTGCTGTCATGGTCTGCTTTCTTTCTTGGAATTCTCCTACCTCTTAAATAATTCTGTTTTAGTTTGGATACGTTAAGTCTCATTTTTCAAGTTCAAGAATCCTACAGGTACCCACAATAGCAATAGCACACAGAGTAGCTCCGCCTGATCAGATACTTCCTGCACTTTGTCTCTCTCTTCTGTCCCCACACTTAACTCCTGGAAGCAACTCAGGTTTTCCTGTCTTTATAGTTCTTTGTTGTTTTTATTTTTGAGACAAGGTTTCTCTGTGTTGCCCTGATTTTCCTGGAACTCACTCTGTAGACCAGGTTGGCTTTGAACTCACAAAGATCTGCCTGCCTCTGCCTCCCAAGTGCTGGAATTAAAGGCATATGCCACCACTGCCCAGTTTGTCTTTATAGTTTTGTCTTTGTGTGTGTGTGTGTGTGTGTGTGTGATGAGTGCATTCCCCAAGGAGACCACAAGAAGGTGTCAGTTCCCCCTAGAGCTTTATGTACAAGGGATCATGAGCCACTTGATTTGGATGCTGGGAACTGAACTTGGATCCTCTGGAAGAGCAGTAAGAAATCTTGACTGCTGAGACATTTCTCCAGTTTTGTCTGTCTAGAATATCATATAATTGGAATCATACAGTGTGTAGCCATTTTGCACTTCTTTCATTTAATGACACATACTTAAAGTTCTTCCATTTCTTTTCATGGCTTGATAGCTCATTTCTTTTTATCTCTGAGTATTGTCCCATTGAGTAAAATTATAGTTTATTCAGTCAAGCAATGTTTTAATAATTGAAAATGCAAAGGTAAAGAGGAAATAATTCTTCTCCCCAGTGAAATTCACACTCATTAGGCTGTGGCACATGAGTAAAGTACAGTTCTTCTCTTGCAGCCTGATAAGAACCTTATGCACCTGCAGGTAGAAGCAAATTGCCATGGAAACTCATAGGAGATGATGGAGATCTTCATGGGAATGTGATGAGTAGATGTCTAGGGCCTGGGAGATCCAGTAGGTGTTTGAGGTGGGAAGAGGCAGGTGGTTGGAAAATGAACCAGCCAGCAAGCATTGCAAGACAGTGACAGATTGTTTCATGTCCTAAATAAGTGCATTTTTGTCGTCTGCATATATGACTCCACAGCTGGATCTGCACCAGGAAGAAGGATGTGGTAGCTTCCCTTTAGTCTGATAAGAATAGGGCAGCTTTCATAGGCACTTACTACTGTCACGAGCTGCACTGGATTCTAGGCACACACGTTTCCCTTTCAGAAGGAGATAGATATGTGTGTATGTAAAGCGGTGGGAGAATTCCATCATTCTCTTGGCTGGGAGCTGCCACTGCTGATGGGATTGCTGTTCACCACTGATAGGGTAGGGAGTAGGGCTGACTGAAGAGACGAGCTGTCACTTTCTGCCTTTCTCACCCCAGTTTCTGGTCTCAGGTCCCAGAACTTTAGAAATGCTATTGTAGGGTGGGAGGTTTGTGTCTTAGTAGAGATATTCCTTCAGGTCCTGTAACTCAAATTCTAAATGGTCTTTTAATAAAAAACCCAGAGCTTGATATTGGGGTAAATGTCATTTTAAAGGTAGGGCTCTTGGTGTCCTTGAAAGATCAGCAGCTGTTGTACCCTGTTCTTGGATGGTCTGTGACTGTTCTTTATAATACCTTCTAATATTTTTCTCAGAAACATATGTTAGTTTATGGTTTGTTTCTAAGACTGAAGGAATGTTAATCTGAGTATTCCATTGTTGTAATAAATCAGGATCCCATAAATTCATGGCTATATTAGCCACATATGGCTTTAATTTTCCTCTCTGTCCTTCTGTCCCTATACATTCGACCCATCTCCTGCTCTGTTTCACTTGGGATAATGTTCCAATCCCTAAAAGCTGAACATTTACCTCCTGAAGAAGTCAATTTGGATGCCAAGATTCTGGTGCAATTATTGTTATATCCACACCTATGTCTACAAGAACTTCAATGACAATGTCATGTATTCATATTTTTAATTTTGGTCTCTGTTCATTTATAGAAGTTTGCCAAAAAAATTCACTTTATGGTTTCTTCTGAATTTTTTGTTCTCTCTTCTATAGCTGTTTTTTCACTCTGAGCAGGATAGTTTTTTACACTTAGGTTCTTTAATTGCTCTGGGGAGGAGTTTCTTCCATGGTAACAGGAAAGGACTGAACCAAATTTGACATGGGGGTCGGTGCCCACAAGAGGCCCCTCAGGAAGTTTCCCGACAGCAAAAGCAAAGGATTACCTTGTCTGTCCCTTGTTGACCTACATTCATTAGTCCAATGTCTGCCTTTGCCACACCTTGTTCATAATCCAGAAGGAAGGGGCATTCTGTTGGGATTATTCCTTGAAAAAAACAAGTTTCTAGAACTCCCTGGTTAGAGTCCCTGTTTAGGTGACCTTGTTTACCACAATTGAAACACTTGACATTACTGTTTTTCTTCAAACATCATCATAGTCATGAGATTCAAAATTGATTGTATCTCAGATCCATTCCTCCAAGGGTGCTTATCTTGCCTTAATGGCCTAATTACCCTTTTGCATTGTGCATTAGCATTTTCAAAAGCCAGAGATCCAGTAATTATTTGTGTAGCTTCTGAATTTTGGATCATTCTATTTACTGCTGAAGTCAGTCTTTGTAACAAATCAATAAAAGTTTCTTTTGGACCCTGTATAACTTTTGTAAATGACTTAGTTTTCTTTTCTACTTCTTCAATTCTGTGTCAAGCATTCAAGGCTGCCATGTGGCATAAAGCAAGGGTGTGATTATCATATAGACTATCTTTGTATATCAACATTATTGCCTTCTCCAAGTAGTTGATCTTGGAGATTTCCATACCTCTAGCTCTACTTTGTTGCAGCCTCATCCTTGTACCAGGTCCTCCAAAATAATTGTGGAGCAGCCTCTAAGATTGCTGTAACCAAATCTCTCCAGTCTTGAAGGATAATTCTGTTACAAGTTGACCACGAATTTAACATCTGCTTCACGAAAGATGAGTGGATGCCATATGAGACTACTGCTTCTTTGAATTTCCTCAAATCTAACATTTGCACAGGAGTCCATTCAGCTCTTACACAGCCTTGAGGATATCTATCATTTGGCAGTTCCTGTAAGGTTACTGGATAGATTAAGGTTGGCTGTTTGAAAGCCTTAGGCTGTTTTTCTGTAACCTTATAATGCAATGCTGAGATTGGTTCTCCTTTTAATTGCTCTGTCTGAATCTGAATATCTCTATGATCTGTTTTAACAGATTTTTCTAAAACTTTTGTCTTGGCACTCATATTAACCAACTTTTTAAATGCTAAAACAGAAATGATCAAACAAATAATATTTATAATTGACATCACATAAATCCCATCAACATTAATTATCCTCTCATTTAATTGTTCCTTTTTTTGTTTGTTTTGTTTTTTTCGAGACAGGGTTTCTAGTTTCTCTGTGTTGTTTTGGTGCCTGTCCTAGATCTCGCTCTGTAGACCAGGCTGGCCTCAAATTCACAGAGATCTGCCTGGCTCTGCCTCCCAAGTGCTGGGATTGAAGGTGTGCGCCATCGCCACTGGGCTTGATTTCTTATCTTAATTAGATCACAAATATTACTTTTTTGCTGGTTATAAACAGAGTGCTATGCCTTGCGGTGGGAGGGCTTTCATTCCAGTGTGGAAGCAGCCACACAAACAAATCCCAGTTCAAGGCAGAAAGTGGTAACACTGACAGAGACAGAAAGTATAACAGGTTCAAGGGATGGAGTAATAGGCAGATGTAGTATCAGGCTCTCTCTTTCTCTCTTTTTTTCCTGTCTCTTTTTTTTTTTTTTTTAAACACAAACCTTTTTTTTTTTTAGATTTATTTATTTATTATGGTATGACAGCAGTCCAGAAGAGGGCACCAGATCTCATTACAGATGGTTGTGAGCCACCATGTGGTTGCTGGGAATTGAACTCAGGTCCTCTGGAAGATCAGTCAGTGCTTTTAACCTCTGAGCCATCTCTCCAGCCCTTCCTGTCTCTTTTTTAAAGCTAGTTTTAAATTATATTCCAGGCTGGCCTCAAACTTACCAAGTAGCCAAGGGTGACTGAACTTCGGATCTTCCAGTCTGCACCTCCAGAGTGCTGGGACTTCTAGGCGTGTGTCATTTGGCTTATGCGCTGCTGGGGATTGACTGCTGGAGGTGAACCCAGGGCCTCCTGAATAGGGGTCACTTTACTATCTGAACTACATCTTCAGCTCACACCATTCATTCATTGTTTCTTGTTTTTTAGTTGTTGTTGTGGAGCTTGGTGGCTCCCATTTATAATTCCAGCAGCTGGGGAAGGAAGATTACTCCAAATTTAAGAGCAATTTGGGCTATAAAGCAAGACCTTTTCTAAAAATAAAAATAAAAAGAAAGAAAGAAAGAAAGAAAGAAAGAAAGAAAGAAAGAAAGAAAGGAAGAAAGAAAAGGAAAAAAGAAATTATTGCAAATGGTGAGATATCAAAAACAAACAAATGGAAACACATGAACTGTGAACCAATGGCTGAGGGGCCCCCAACTGGATCAGGCCCTCTGAATGGGTGAGGTAGTTGATTGGCTTGATCTGTTTGGGAGGCATCCAGGCAGTGGGACCAGGTCCTGTGCTCATTGCATGAGTTGGCTGTTTGAAACCTGGGGCTTATGCAGGGTCGCTTGGCTCGGCCTGGGAGGAAGGAGACTGGCCCTGCCTGGACTGAGTCTACAAGGTTGATCTCAGACCTCGGGGGAGGCTTTGCCCTGGAGGAGGTGGGAATGGGAGGGTGGGCTGGAGAGAAGGCGAGGGGGGCGGGAGGGGGGAGAACAAGGGAATCCGTGGCTGATATGTAGAACTGAATGGTATTGTAAAATAAAATAAAATAAAATAAAATAAAAAGTTAGAGAAGAACCAAGGAAAACAAAACAAAACAACAACAACAACAACAACAAAAAAAAACAGGTTGGAGAGTTGGCTCACCGATTGAGGGCACTGGCTGCAGCTGGGTGGTGGCACATGCCTTAGATCTCAGCGTTTAGGAGGCAGAGGCAGGAAGATCTCTGTGAGTTCCAGTCCAGCCTGGTCTACAAAGCTAGTTTTTGGACAATCAAGGCTACACAAAGAAACCCTGTCTCGAAAAACCTAAATAAATAAATACCCCCTAAAAAACAAAAACAAAACAAACAAACAAACAACCCACTGGATGCTCTTCCAGAGTATCCAGGTTTGATTCCCAGGACCACATGGGAGCTCACAGCCTCATCTATAACTTCAGTCCCAGAGGATCCAAAGCCCTCCTCTGACCTCCCCAGGCACGAGGCACACATGTAGTACACCTACAAAATAAGCAAGCAAAACATTCATACATATAAAATACTAAAATAAACAAACCTAAAAAAATAATAAAAAGGCAAATGAGACCAAGGAGCTTTAGAGCATTAGGAAGAGATACACGTAAGAGGATGTCTCGAGGCAGTGTAATCCTGAATTTATAGCTGGGCAGGTGGCACATGACATAATCTCAGGACTTGGGAGGTTGATACAGGAAGATCAGGAGTTCAAACTATGGCTACATAGTGAGTTCAAGGTTGTCATGAGACCCTGTCTCAAAACAAAACAAAAAAAATGAACAATAACAACAAAAACTCCAAAGCCAAACAGAGTTTTCTTACAATACTCTCAAAGTGGGGCACGCCTTTAATCCCAGCACTCGGGAAGCAGAGGCAGGTGGATCTCTGTGAGTTCGAGGCCAGCCTGGTCTACAGAGTGAGATCCAGGACAGGCACCAAAACTACACAGAGAAACCCTGTCTCGGAAAAAAAAAATCAAATACAGGGTGGCAGGTGGGGCAGGTGGGGAAGGTGGGGCAGGTGGGGCAGGTGGGGTAGGCAAAGGAAAAGCAGGAGAAAATGCTCCAGGCACCGAACCAACCTGTGTCTGGCTGCCCGTATACCCCAACCCCAGTCATTATTTTTTCTATTTATCTATTTATTACAGTGTGCACTTATGTGTGAGAATGAGTGCACATGCCATCGTATGAGTGTGGAAGTCAGAGGACAACTTTCAGGAATCTCTCCGTCCCACTGTGAGTTCTGAGAATTGAACTCAGTGTTTACCTGCTCAGCCATCTCACCTCCCTTAGACATTATTAATGGAGGAAAGAGGGTTCCTTCCAAGCATCTGTAATGTAAACCCTACATGTTTTATTTTGTTTATAACGGTTTTTCAATATTATTATTTTCGCAGTGGTACAGGGTTTTGTTTAAATGAAAAAAAAGGAATAAGAAGGAAGGAAAAGGATATGACTGCTCCTAGGTATAGTGGAGGAGAAAGTTTACTGTAGATATGTGGGAGAGCAGAGCCAAAAGCAGGGATATCTGGTTGAATTCAGAGTGGACATGACCAGACTGAGCTAGGCCATGTGGGAAGAGCGGGGAGGAGATGGGAACGGGGAGAGAGGGGAACCAGGCACAGCAGCCAGGAGGTCAACGGCACAAATAAGGAGGCAGGTAACCAAAATGTCTGGATCATACAGGGAAGAGCCTCTGGGGTAAGAGCAGACCAGCCCCTAGGCTGGAGAGTTCAGGGTAAGGGGCAGGGTGTGCCAGCCATACCCTATAACAGGTAGGGACTGAGGGATGCTGGAAGAACCTGGAGGTCAGGTCCAGCTTTGATATGTTAAATGCACACCTCAGCCATTTGTTCCAGGCTTGAAACTTAACATTGTTGTTGTTTATATGTTTCTGGTTTTTTGGTTTTGTTTCTTCAAGACAGGGTTTCTCTGTGTAGCCCTGCCTGTCCTGGAACTTGCTCTGTAGACCAGCCTGGCCTCTAATTCAGAGATCCACCTTCCTCTGCCTCTAGAGTGCTGGGATTAAAGGTATGTGCCTGGCTGGATCACTGAATCTTGCTGGCCACCAGCCTGGCTCTTGGTTCAGTGAGAGATTCTGTCTCCAGGAATTAAGGTGGAAAGTGATGGAGCCGGATACCTGAAGTCCACACCCGTGTTTCTGGTTTTAGTTAATTAATTAGTATGTATGTATGGGTCTGTGCATATAAGAGTGCAGGTACCCAAGGAATCCAGAGGACAGTGTTGGATTTCTGGAGCCGGAATTATGGGTGGTTGTGAGATGCCCCACATGGTTACTGGGAACTGAACTTTGGTCCTTGAACTCCTGATCCTCTCACCCCCACCTCCAGAGTACTGAGGTTACAAGTTACAAGTGTGCACCATCACAACCAGCCCTGGACTCTGCCTCTTCAAGATTACATTCCATCTCTCAACATCACCACAATGAAGTCTTGGGAGACACTCAAACCACATCCAACCTGCCTCTGTGACACTGGATTGTCTCCTTTTTTTTTTTTATTTAACTATTATGAATAATACTATGGATAAATGTTTTATCTGGCCCTTTTTATTATTCAACCAGGAGCAAACTGCTTGGTCATAAACAGACCAATTGCAAAGCCAAGCTCCAGAAAGGTGTAAGGGCCAAAGTTCACCTGTAAGCCCCGCTTGCCCAAGGACAGATAACTTCCAGCAATGCTGTGGTTCTTGTGAGATAACAAGCCACGTGTTTTCACTCCCCTAAACAAGTTTGTTTGACCCAACAGCACCAGGTGTGCTTGATCACATGTAGGCAGGAGATATGTAAGCAGGAAATGCATCAGGATATATGCTTGCCCCTGATTGGACCTGATTGGAAATACGTAGTCTTATGGGTTTGACTTTTTAAGCCTCTGTAAATGTGACTCACGGCCATTTTCTAGGAACCCTAGAATGGTCCTGGCCAGAGTCCATCATCTTGGCCAGTATTTAATTAAAGCTTGTTTCAAATTTGGCTCAAATATTGTGGAACTGGTCCTTCTCCTGTGATTCTCAGGTTTAACAAGGGCTCTTCTGTTCTTCCTCCAGAAGTCATCATGGTTAATGCCCCAGGTAGCATCACAAACCATGTACTTCTTGAGCTGCATTCCTCAGATACCTCTTACCCTCTTAATGTCCAAACAGTTGGGAAGGTAACTTAAGAAGATGGTTCCTACTTGCTAAGAGGAGTCATTCTCCTCATCACCACAAAAGGGACATATGGCTCTTCCATTAGCCTATGCCTATAAGTGCTTTTTGGCATATCAAGGTCTGCACTAGCCTCTAGGCTCACAAGTACTTGTTACAGGGTCATCCTGGCTGGCATAACCCACCCCTACCCTAAACCTCTCCAGCCCCCCGAGCTTTCCTTCCCTTCCCTCAGCTTCTCTGACTCCTATATAACCCAGCCATTTTGGCCATGTGCACTCTTGTTATCTTTATACACCCCCACCTCCTGTCCCATTCTCATGGTCTGGTTCAGTCTGTACCCTTCCAGATACCCCTGGCTGTGCTCTCCCTCATAGCTACAATAAAGCTCCTCAACCATAACTTGGAGCGGTCATGTCCTCATTTTTCATTCACCACGAAGCCTGAGTTTGATCAATAGATATGCATATAAGTATATTTATTATCTGCTGTCTGGCATGAGAGTTACTAATTAAAATTGGAATAGAGAATTCAAGCAACTGCATCTGCCTTGGTGAGGTTACCAAGCTGGTGGGATTATATGCCAAGTCAATTGCTGTCATCAAAGCCACTGAACACTTTCTTTCTGACATCCTGGAAAGACACAAACACGTTCACCCTCGTTGCTGGCATTGGATGCTCATGACAATAAAAATAAAAATCACAGTATTTGAGTTTGCTCTGTATTCAGGATCTTTCCCAACTCCTTCTTCACCTGGATTCACAATATTTATTGTGTTCATATTAAAGGTTCCCTCTTCAAAGAGGGACCCCCCTCTCCCACCCAGACACACTCATCTCAGTTCTCATGCCTGATTAAATTTGCTTTGTCCCACTTATAATTAGTTGATACCTACCTGTCTCTCTTTTTTTTTGTCTATATCCCAAAAACACAGGCTCCATAAAGGCAAAGAGTTGGTTGCTTATCAAGCCCTGAACCCAGAGCAGCGTCTGGGTTATGGTGAGACACAGTGAAGGCATCTCTGTAGTCGGAAGTTTTCCTGTGTCCTGCCCAGTCCCACAGTTGCTCAGACTCAAGTAAACACACACAGGCTTGTATTACTTACCAAATGTGTGGCCCAATGGCTCAGGCTTCTCACTAGCTAGCTCTTATAACTTAACCCATTTCTATTCATCTATAGGTTGCCATGGCTTACTGGTACTTTCACATCTTGCTTCTCCTGGCGATGCTGGTGTGTAGCATGAATCTTAAAAGTCTTATTAATAAAATCAAACCTGAGCCGGGTATTGGAGTGAACACTGGAAGGTCAGAGACACAGAATAAGTCACAGCTACCTCACCTCGCCGGATCCTCAGCTGGTCTTGTTTCCTCAGACTGGAGGCCTCTGAGTCCTCATCCAGAATGGGTCTCAGCTGAATTAGATAATAAAATAGAACTCAACTGCTCAAAAGCCTGAATGCTTAACCAGGCCAAATGCCTAACCAGCCAAATGCCTCTAGTTTCTGGTCCTCACGCCTTATATACCTTTCTGCTTTCTACCACCACTCCCTGGGATTAAAGGCTTGCTTTCTGGGATTAAAGGCGTGTGTCACCATGCCTGGCCATTTCCAATGTGGCCTTGAACTCACAGAGATCCAGAGGGATTTCTATCTCTGGAATGCTAGGATTAAAGGCGTGAGTGCCACCATTTTCTAGCCTCTGTATCTAAGTGACTGTCTGTTCTCTGACCCCAGATAAATTTATTAGGGTACACAATATTTTGGGGAATACAATACTACCACACTGGTGTCTCCTGCCTCTCTGCCTTTCTTCTTCCTGTCTCTGTCTTCAATTTCCTGCCTAGCTATAACCTAACTTACAATAGGCCAAACAGCTTTATTTATCAACCAATCAGAGAAACACATATTCACAGCATACAGAAAGACCTCCCACAGCACATCTCCGTGGCCTTCATACTCATCCAGGTGAGATAATGGGAAATTGTAGCAGGAGTCTTAAAAGGTCTTATTAATAAAATCAAACCTGAGCCGGGTATTGGGGTGAACACTGGAAGGTCAGAGAGACAGAATAAGCCACAGCTATCTCACCTCGCCGGATCCTCAGCTGGTCTTGCTTCCTCAGACTGGAAGCCTCTATGTCCTCATATCCGAATGAGTCTCAGCTGAACTGCTGCTAGATGCCTGAATGCTTAACCAGGCCAAATGCTTCTCCAGGCCAAATGCCTCTCCAGGGCAAATGCCTCTAGTTTCTGGTCCTCACGCCTTATATACCTTTCTGCTTTCTACCACCACTCCCTGGAATTAAAGGCTTGCTTTCTGGGATTAAAGGCGTTGGTCCACCATGCTTGGGTGTATCCTTGAACACATGGATTTCTGCCTCTGGAATGCTAGGATTAAAGGCGTGTGCTACCAATGCCTATCCTCATATTTAATATTGTGGCTGTTCTGTCTCTGACCCCAGATAAGTTTATTAAGGTACACAATATTTTGGGGAACACAATACCACCACAGGAAATCATGATTTTCTTTATGGAGTCATGATGTATACCATTTTATTTTATGGGACAGAAGCAGTTTTCTTTTTTTTTTGACTTTATTTATTTATTTTTTAAATTACACTCATGATATTCATTAATTACACTCATGATTTTAATCACATTTGTGGTATTCATAGATTACATTCACAGTATTCATTCAATTTTATATATATATATATTTTAATTTTAAATGCCTAATGTCATTTATTGAAGGGGGAGGAGGTCTTAAATACAGGCTTACAGCACAATGGGAGGACCCCGGAGGGCAGAAGTTCGCTACTGATGTTTTACAATCTTGCTTCTAATCTGTTAACGCCCATTATTCAGGATACACAGACAAGGAACTTCCCTTAAGCATTCAGGAGGGTGGAACCTGGCAGGGAATTAGCATAGGGAGGATATCAAGGTCCGAAAGCAAGGCAACAGTTACCCAAAACGGGGGCCAGGGCCCTACAGGTCCCCCTTTTATTAAAAAATGAGTTTCTGACTTGGGTTGCGTGGGATGTCAGCAGGTCACCTTACCCGTCATGGAGACTCCTGCCCAGGCCACACAGGTGCTCTGTCTTAGGTTGGTGAGTGCCCCCCAGGCATTACCCGTCTCTGAATACTCATTATCATACAGGCTCAATCGTGTGTGAGCTGCATAATTAACTGCTGCCAAAGATCTCAAAGTGGCACTGGGCTTGCAATCTGTGTGTTCGATACAGAAAAGTCCAACAGAGGTCCTATCTCACCCATAGCTAGTAGGCTAAAGGCAACTGAGCCATTCCCTTCCTTAACGAGCCATACTGTACATTGGTGTCCTTGTAAGATAGTATCCCAAAAGCAACTGGAACTTGAGTTTATAAATTTATAATTTTCAAAGCCAATCAAGATGTATACAACTACTGAATTAAATTTATCATGCCCAATAGAATGAAAGATTAACTAACTGTGGTAGCTACTTTTGTTGCCAGGGTCTCCATTGTGCTAGCTGTAGTAAGCAATTATGAAATGGTAATCCCAGAAAGAGTAGCAGTGGTGGGTGCCATTGCTATAACAGCAACAGCGGCAGCAGCAATGTCAAATTCTCTTCTGGATTGTGTGGACATCCACTGGCATGGATACAACTCCAGAAACACGAACCGCCAAGGCCCCTTTTTCTTGATCCCAGCTCGACTTTAGCTGGCAGTTCTTCTGGAGAATCCAATCTCATGGCTACAGTTCCTATCTCCAGCCCTAACTTTTAATAGTTTCTAGAAAACAATGCTCATATGGAGACAAAGAGTGAGAAAGGCATAGGAGATGGAGAAATATTTATTAGAAGTACCACAATCACGAGAAAAGACTGAAAGCAAATACACCAAAATAGAAATAGGAATTAAGTTTGCCAGGCGTAGTGGTACACATCTTTAATCCCAGCACTCGGGAGGCAGAGGCAGCAGATCTCTGGGTTCAAGGCCAGCCTGATCTACAGAGTGAGTTCCAGGAAACATGGGCTACACAGAGAAACACTGTCTCAAAAAGCCAAAAAATAAAAATAAAAAATAAAACCTCTAAAACTTACTAAATAAATATTTTTAAAAAAAATAAATAAATGAGCAGGATAACGTAACCATCTTTTTTTCTACAATACCAAATCCATATTTGAGTGCTTTTTGTTTCTAAACCTTAAATTTCTTGTTCTCTCTTTTTAGATCATTTCTTTTTAATGGAGTGCTGGTATTATGAAAATATCTGGAGAGGAATGATGTGCATGTGACCTTGTGTTGCATCTGCAGTTCCAGAATCATTTCAGATTCTGAACTGTTTTTTTTTTCCCCTGAACTGTTTATATATCATTTCTAACCAGCAGGGTGATTCAGCCCTTGGAAAGAACAGAGTTTTAATGTCTCTTTCTATTACTCTCTAGCATTTTTAACATGCCTTGTAGAGTAAATTAGACTTAGAATCCACAAAATCCTTGGTAAAAATTACTTGATCACAGAAGTCTTTAATAGCACCAGTAGATGCTCGTACCTCTTTTTAGGTTGGTTTTGTCCTGTGGCATTGGGCGTCAGACCCAGGGCCTTGTGTATGCGATCATGTGTTCTCCCACAGACCTGCAGCCCCACCACCTTCCTTGGCATTGAACTTGAGTGCTCCACGGCGGACAGTGTGGACAATGTGACGATGTCTGAGCACAGACAGGGCAGGTCTCTGGTCAGTTCTGTCCTTGAGTCCCAGAGCAGTTGAGAAGTTGTATAAAGAGTGCTAAATAGCTGGGCGGTGGTGGCGCACGCCTTTAATCCCAGCACTCAGGAGGCAGAGCTAGGCGGATCTCTGTGAGTTCGAGGCCAGCCTGGGCTACCAAGTGAGTTCCAGGAAAGGCGCAAAGCTACACAGAGAAACCCTGTCTCGAAAAACCAAAAAAAAAAAAAAGTGCTAAATAAATGTTGAATAAAATAAATGGACTTGACCAGGCAATGGTGGCTCATGCCTTGAATCCCAGCACTCGGGAGGCACAGCCAGGCAGATCTCGGTGAGTTCAAGGCCAGCCTGGTCTACACAGCAAGATCCAAGACAGGCACCAAAACTACACAGAGAAACCCTGTCTCGAGAAAAAAAAAATGGATTTGAAGCATTTTAAGAAATCCCTGTGCAGGAGGCATGCCTTGATGATACTTACCTAGCACATGCAAAGCCCTGGGCTTCATGGCCAACACCCGAAGGAAGAAAAAGAAAGAAGAAAGGAGAGGAGAGGCAGGAAGTGGAGAAGAAAAGAGAGGAGGGAGATGGGGAGGAGGCAGGGAGAGAAAAGTCATGGTATGACAGAGCCACAAAAGATGCCCTGGGTCCACTGAGGAGTAATGAGTAGGACCAGTAGCAGACCCAGTAAGAGAAAGTCCCAAGGAAAAGGGACCTCGAAAGAATTGTAATGTTTGCTCAGCAGTCTCAGTGGAAGAAGCCAAGGGAAGAACAGTTCTCACCTTTCGGCCTGCTTTGGGGGTAGGAATTCAAACATTTAAGTTTAGAAACACCTAGTTAGGTGTGTCATTCACACCTGGAATCCCAGCACTAGGGAGGCAGAAACAGAAGGGTCAGTGATTCAGTCATGCTCCACTGCATAGTCAGTTCAAGGTCAGTCTGACTTATATGAGACCCTGTCACAAAAAGCAAAAAATTATACAGGGGCTGGAGAGATGGCTCAGCGGTTAAGAGCACTGGCTGCTCTTCCAAAGGTCCTGAGTTCAATTCTCAGCAACCACATGGTGGCTCACAACCATCTATAATGAGATCTGGTGCCCTCTTCTGGCCTGCAGTCATACATGCAGGCAGAACACTGTATACATAATAAATAAATAAATCTTTTTTGTTTGTTTGTTTGTTTTGTTTTGTTTTTCGAGACAGGGTTTCTCTGTGTAGCTTTGCGCCTTTCCTGGAACTCACTTTGGAGACCAGGCTGGCCTCGAACTCACTGAGATCCGCCTGCCTCTGCCTCCCGGGTGCTGGGATTAAAGGCATGCGCCACCACGCCCGGCAAATAAATAAATCTAAAAAAAAAAATTATACAATGAAACAAAATAAACCTGGAAACAAAACAGAAGGAAGTTTTCAGAAGCAGTGTTTCTTGCCGTCAGTGCTGTGAGAGAGTCTCCCGTAGTTTATGAGGCTTCAAACTTAATATGCAGAAGGGACTGGCCTTGAACTTGTGATCCTCTTGCCTTTCCAATGTGTTTTTGTTTCTGAGACAGGATCCTGCTAGTCCAGAACTCACTGTACTGCTTAAGTTGTCCTCGAACTCACAGAAGCCCTCTTTCCTCAGTTTCTTGGATGCTGGGATTACAGGTATGAGCCATCATGCCCAGCTGAAGATGACCTTGAACTCTTGATTTTGACCTTGAATTTTCCTGCCTCTAAGTCCAAAGTGCTAGAATTATAGGCTTGTTCTTTTGTTTGTTGGTTTGTTTTTCGTTTTTTTGAGACAGGGTTTCTCTGCGTAGCTTTGGCACCTTTCCTGGAATTGCTCTGTAGCCCAGGCTGGCCTGAACTCACAGAGATCTGCCTGCCTCTGCCTCATGAGTGCTGGTATTAAAGGCATGCACCACCACCACCACCACCACCA
The DNA here is from genome assembly GCA_902168425.1 of Peromyscus attwateri. Lineage (NCBI taxonomy): Eukaryota > Metazoa > Chordata > Mammalia > Rodentia > Cricetidae > Peromyscus > Peromyscus attwateri. The sequence goes on from CABHPP010146972.1 coordinate 20,470, forward strand.
CCACCACCACCACCACCACCACCGCCCAGCCTTGTTTTTAATTAAACTGTAACAGGATTATCCTTTTGTGACCTAGTGGTCAGGATTCTGTCCTCTCACTACTGTGTGGTCCACATTTTGATCAGGGAAGCCTCTCTTCTTCTCTCAGACTCTCAGGTGCCTTCTGACCTCTCACACACACAAATAAATGCACATGAAAAAAAAAACCATTAGAGGCTAGAGGGATGGCTCAGCAGTTGAGAACACTTGCTGTTTTTTTTAATTAAAAAAATATTTTTTATGTATATGGTTATTTTGCCTGATATGTATCTGTACTGCATGAATGTTTAGTGTCTGTCGAGGTTAGAAGAGGGTGTCAGCTTTCTTGTGAACTACCATGTGGGTGTTGGGAATCTAACCAATGTCCTCTGAAAGAACAGCAAGTACTCTTAACAGCTGAACCATCTCTCCAGCACATAAATGCTTGTGGCTCTTGCAGAGGTCCTGAACACCCACATCAGGTGGCTCACAACTACCTGTAACTTCAACTTCAGGGAATCTGACACCTCCTCTGTCCTCTGAGGTAGCCTGCACACATAAGCACAGGAGAACACACACACACACACATACACACACACACACACACACACACACACACACACACACAAATAATAAATCTTTCAAAATTTCACTAAACTGCAGCTGGCAAAAACAAATTATATACATTAATATTTGTAGTGCACAGTGTGATGATTTGCTTCTTGCATGCTGGGATTACAGACATCTGCCTTCACATCTAGTTTAAGGCAATATTTTTCATTGTGAGCTCTTCACCTATCCTTATATGTTTTTCAGGAAATTTTGTCCTAAATTCTGATGAAAGTTTGGGATCTGTAGCTTTCCCCAAACATACAGTTCACAGCCTATAAAAATGTGACTTGTTGCTTGCAAGGACAATTGAGGCAACTCCTTGTAGCTACAACCCCGTAAGGGTGGGGACTCCTAGTGAGATCACAAGATTCTGCTGTATCATCAATCTGGATTGCCTAAATTCTCTGCCTCTGTTTGCTCCATTCCATTATCCTAGTTGTGGTAATATATGTGCTTCTAAGCACATTGTCTTTTAAAAAACATCCATGGCAAATCATTTTGGGAAATGCTAATTTTTCCTTAAAATCCAGTGGGTCCTAACATCTTCTATCTGCCTGAAACAGGTTACACATGTATCATATTTCTTTGTCCTTAAAAATTTTTATGATACTGGAACAGGCTTTTAATATTTTCCTTAATGGCTCTCCCTTCTACAGCAAGTTAACAATGATTACTTGTGGGCTGACGGTGTCCTTGGCACCAGACCAAAAACAGAAGCAAGAAAGCATCTTCTCAGCCAAAGAGACTTAACATCTAAGCCAAAGGTTCAACTGAGAATCCAGATTACCTTCTCTCCTATTCCCCTCCCTCCCTTGAGAAAAAAATGTCATCTGGCAGGTTCACTGGTTCCCTAACCCCAGAAAGCCGTTTGAGACTCATAATTCCCCCAAAGAGTCACTGATCTTTCAAGTCAGTATAAATGTCAATCTGTTTTCTATGGTAGAATATTTGTCTTCAAGTTAAAATCCTCTAGAAAACTGAGGCTGGGGGCACAGCTCCATGTTAGGACACTTACCGAGCATATGCAAAGCCTCGGGTTCAACGCCCAGAAGAAGAGGAGGAGAGGGAGAAGACATGAAATAGGGAGTGGTGGCACACACCGCTAATCTAGTGCGCAGTTCAGAGCGCTGGCTGCTCTCGAGGACCGTGGTTTCATTCCCAGCATTCACATGGCGGCTCACAACTGTACTCCAGTCCCAGAGGACCCAACATCCTCTTCTGTCCTCCTCAGGCACTACACACATGTGGTGGACAGACGTACAAGCAGGCAAGACACTTATACACATTAAAAAACAACACCACCAAAAAAAAAAAAATAACCCTCCACATATGGAATCATTTTGTGGGTGAGATTAAACTCAAACAGGGTCCCTTTCCCTCCCTTGCATGAAGTCAACTTCAAAATGCTAAGAAAGCTTGCAGTCATCTTTGGTTTCTTTCATGAAATCTGAATATCCTCGGGCCTCTAGCTTGTAAGAACAGATGAGGTCATAGATATTCTTATGTACTATGTCGTGATTCTCACCTATCCATGACTTCACCCCCCTATAATGTCTTTTGTCCAACCCTCACACAAGAGTTTCTAGACGTCTCCAGAACGTGTGCCATGTGTACTCAGGAATAGTTCCCAGTTCTGGCACATTAGTCTTCTCTGGGCCCATTAGGCTTCGCTGGGAATTGCCTATCATTTGGAGGCACAAAGGGCTTCATGTGGGCTCTGGTTTCCCTCTAGATGACCTCAAATCATTCTCCCCTCTTCAAGAATCTAGATGGGGAGGGCTGGAGAGATGACTCAGAGGTTAAGAGCACTGACTGTTCTTCCAGAGGTCCTGAGTTCAATTCCCAGCAACCACATCATGGCTCACAACCATCTGTAATGAGATCTGGTGCCCTCTTCTGGCCTGCAGTCATACATGCAGACAGAACACTGTATACATAATAAACAACATAATAAATAAATAAATATTTAAAAAAAAAAGAATCTAGATGGGGAGCTGGAGAGACAGCTTGGTGGCAAAGAGCACTGGTTTCTCTTCCAGAGGACCTGAGTTCAATTCCCAGCATCCTCATGGTGCTTTACACCTATCAGTTATTCCAGTCCTAGGGAGTCCTACACCCTCCTCTGACCTCTTCCAGCACCAGCCACATACACGATGCACAGACATACATGCAGACAAAACATCTACACATATAAAATAAAAACAAATAAAAGTTTCAAAAAACATTTTTTTAGCTAAAAAAAAAAAGAAAAGAAAAGAAAGAAATCTAGATGGCTGTGTGGTCATGTGTGAGCACTGCCATTTGGCCTGTTCTGCCCTTGGAAAGCCCAGGAGTAAGATGAGTGTCGTGGAGGGGATGGTGACTGGGTTAAGACCCAGTGAAGAGGAGCCCTACAGGAAGGGCTTGGGGCTGGCTCTCCTATTATGACAGGAGAATAAAGGAAACTTTTGTAGCTTCCTTGGCTTTAGCACAGCTCATGAGAGTAACAGACAAAGTAGATGCGGTGTTAAATTCTGGATCAAAGCCAGGGTGAGTTGGGCTGGCTTCATCCCCTGGGTATAGATATTTCAAGGTCTTATCAGGGCCATGTAGCTAGACAGTGGGCCTCACAGATTATATACAACACAGCTGACTTTGTATGGCTTGTGTCAGAGATTCCCTTGAGAGAAAGTCTAAGTACCTTTTTTCATTATTTTACTTTAAATTTCCAGCAGCAACCACAGAAGTCTCTCAGGACAATTGAACACATTGATACTAATTCCTCCAACCATGAAGCAAGTAAGCCAAGAATATGAAAAGAAGTTTTATTTTAAAAAAAATTTGAGATGTGGTCTCATGTATCCAAGGCTAACCTGAAAGTTGTGGGTTATCCAGTGGGGCAGAGGATAATCTTAAATTTTTGATCCTTCTTTCTCCATTTCCTGAGTGCTGAGATAAGAGGTGTGTACTCTAGTGCCAGGCTTGTTTGGTATTGGGGATGAACCCAGAGCTTTGGGAACAGCTTATACAGACACACTCAAACACATATGCACACACCAATAGGAATATGTGTGTGTGTGTGTGTGTGTGTGTGTGTGTGTGTGTGTGTGTGTATCACCTACACATAATTGATTTTAGGGCTGGGCATGTAGCTCAGTTGGTAGAATCCTTGAATACCATTCCCAAAGCTCTGGGTCTACACTGCTTACCTGCCTTGTTTCTGGATTTTCTTCAGTTCGTTTGTTGGTTGGTTGGTTGGTTGTTTTTTGTTGTTGGTTTTAGAAGGGCATCCTGTATTCTAAACTGGTCTAGAACTCGTTATGCAGCCCAGACTCACTCTGAACCCTCAGCAATCCCGTCTCAGCCTTTTGATGATGGGGTTAGAGGTGTAAGCCACCATGTCTGACTCATGCCTTGCTTTTCTAGCTCTCATTTGCTTACCTGAGTTCACTGTGACACCTAGGTCAGATGTCATGTGCGGGAAGCGTGGCCAGAGTCCATAGGCCAGTCAGTGGAGAGTAGAGGCATATGTACTTCTCTACAGGTCTAGAAGCAAGAGTAAAAAACCAAATCACAGAGCTCAGTCTCAAAATGAGAGCCAGTCTGAACCAGAGATGTGGGGCTACAGGAGAGACAGTATGGATTTCAGAGGGATGCTTCCGGGATGTTCACATGTTTGGCAAAGTTTTGAACCAGCAAGCACTACCATGTAAGGGAGCGTTGTGGGAGAAACAGTTTTCTGACTCTCATTCTCCACCCACACCTTCTGCCAATTTACCAACTAATCAGCTTCCCAGTGATTTTGGTTATTTCCTAACTCCATTGACCCTCAGTTTTCCCTTTTGTCAAATGTGGACAATGAAGTCACTGTGAGGATTATTTAAGACCCTGTTCATAAAACAAACTGTGTAGTACTTAGCACGGTGGTTATGTTTTCTCTCCCTTCTTTCCAGTCTGACCTACAGAGAAAAGTGAGGGGTGATGGCTTTGTGGGCGTCTAAAGCTCTGCTTAATATCTCTCCAGGAAGAGAAATGAGATTCCCTTGGTTGATAAGCCGTCTAGTAACTGAAGTTCCTAGCAGCCGGTGGGTCTTCAATGTCTCCATCTCTAGATTGAGAATCGTAAGAGAAGCAGTGTCTGTGAGGTCACTCAACACCACTGGGACCTTCAGTCAGATCTCAGTCATGATGGCTTGTGCAGAGTCCTTTTCTTCTTTCACTTGGCAAGCTGTGGTGGCCTAATTTTTTAGAAAGGGACTCGGATAGAAGAAGAAAAACCTTGAATATTAATCAGTTCCCAAGCTTATAAATAGTAAGTAGAATTAAAATTGTCTGATGAAGTTAATTCACTGAGAAACAAACCTCTTTCAAGCTGGGCTTGGTGGCACAAGCCTACAACCACAGCTACTCTGAGACAAGAGGAACAAGAGCTAAAGGCCATCCCAGGCAACTTACTGACACTGTGTCTTCAAGTAAAAAGCTCTGGGGATGTAGCTCAGTAGCAAAGCACTTGCCTAGCACGCATGAAGTCCTAGGTTCCATTATACCACCACCACTGCCACTGCCTCTGAAAAAACAAAACAAAGATGGGCCTGGTGGTGCATGCCTTTAATTCCAGATCTTGGGAGGAGAGGCAGGTGGATCTCTGTAAGTTCGAGGCCAGCTTAGTCTACAGAATGAGATCCAGGACAGGCACCAAAACTACACAGAGAAACCCTGTCTCGAAAACAAACAAACAAACAAACAAACAAACAAAGTATGACCAGTTAGGGAGGCAAATACAGGCAAATGTGTATAGCAAGGCTTTCTGAATATGTTGGGTATAAATTGTAGTCAGATAAATAGAGAAGGATCCGTCAAAACTACACAGGCACAGAGACCTGCCTTAAGGAGGCATTTTGTGCCATGTGTGGTGGCACACTCCTTTAATCCCAGGACTTTCAAGGCAGAGGCTGGTAGATCTCTGCCTAGCATGGTCTATGTAGATGGTTCCAGGCCAGCTGGGGCTACATAGTAAGACCCTACCTTAAAACAACAAATAACGACAAACAAGGGAAAAAATACAGGACAAGGTGACTCAGAACTCAGAAAACTGAGGCAGGAACATTGCCAAGAGTTTGAGGTTGACTTGGTCTACATAGTGAGTTCCAGACCAGCAAGGACTACATAACAAGATCCTGGCTCAGAAGCTCCAACCAAAACAAAAAGTCTTGTTTTGTTTCAGAAGCTTCTTACATAGTGCAGGCTGGCCTCAAATTCACTACTTTGTCAAGGATAACCTTGAACTTTTGATTCTCTTGTCTCTACCTCCCAAGAGCTGGGACCACAGGGGTATACCACCCTGGCTATTTTCATGTATGGCTGGGAATTAAACCCAGGGCTTCATGAATGCTAGGCAAGCATTTTACCAACTGAGCCAAATCCCCAGACAAAAGAAGTTGTGCTGATGGAACTGGGATATGACAAAACCAGTTTAGGCGCTCCTAGGTCTCAGGTCTAATCAACAGAAGCTTCCTGAATGCCCCTGTGAGAAGGTAGGTCCTCCTCTGCTCTCCTTGCTTGGTCTTACGCAGGAGAGCCTGGTTTCCCAAGCCCCATTTAGAAGCCAAGATCCGGGGCTCAGTGGTTAAGAACACTGACTCTCTTCCAAAGGACCCGGTTCAATTCCCAGCACCCACATGGCAGCTCACAACCGTCTGTAACTCCAGTTCCAGGGAACCTGACATCCATGGCAAAACATCAATGCACATAATATAAAAAATAAATAAATAAATTTTAAAAAAGTCAAGATCCTGCTTTCTCCCCTCATTTTTGTTATCTTATTTTCCAAGAGCAGGGAGCCTGAGTTTTGCATAGATCACTTTGAATGACCCTATTCTGCCTAGATTATCTGGAAATCCATGTTAAGATTAGTGAATCCCGCCGGGCGGTGGTGGCGCACGCCTTTAATCCCAGCACTCGGGAGGCAGAGGCAGGTGGATCTCTGTGAGTTCAGGTCAGCCTGGTCTCCAAAGCGAGTTCCAGGAAAGGCGCAAAGCTACACAGAGAAACGCTGTCTCAAAAAACCAAACAATAAAAAAAAAACCAAAAAAAAAAAAAAAAAAAAAGATTAGTGAATCCCATAAACACAGCTTCACTTCTTTTGCTATAAAACGCGTTTCTCAGAGGGATGTGCTGATTAATTTAACCGTCAATTTAGAAACAACCCAGTATCATTTGGGAAGACAGTGTGAATGACTAAATTTTTAAATTAATTTGTTTAAATTACAAATTACTTAGTAAAGGGTGTGACACTACCAACCTGCCATGTGGTGGCAGGCTTTTCCCGGAGAGCATGGTTATGAACAGTGGGCACAAGGTGGATGGTCTTGAGGACTCAAGGTCAGGCTGACATTTCACAGTGTCAATGAGATAAGCCTTGTTGAAGGGAAGACTGCAGGAAGTTGGTGGATAATTAAATGTGCAAGTCGTTGAGAAAGAACTCTGAGAATCATCAAATAGGTAATCTTGACCCCCATTATTTAGAACATCTCAACCTCTAAGGGGTGTGTGTGTGTGTGTGTGTGTGTGTGTATGTGTGTGTGCACACGCTCGAGCACAGTCAAGCACTGAGCACAAGCCCAAGGCTGGTCTCATGTGCCTTCCTCACTTGTTTTCCACTTTATTTTCATTTATTTGTTTCTTGTGGATGTGGCTGGTTGTGCCAGCGAGCATGTGTGGAGGTCAAAGGATGGCTTTGAGGAGCCAGTTCTTTCCTTCAGTCTTCATAGGGGTCGCAAGGATCAAACTCAGGTCACTAGACTTGTGCAGCAAGCTCCTTTACCAGCTTGAGTCATTTTGCTGGCCCACCACCTTTTTTTTTTAAGCAAGGTCTCTCTCTGACCCTGAGATCCCTGGTTCCACTGTACTAGCAAGCCAGCAAGCCCCAGGGCCCCTCCTGTTCTACCCCCCAGCACTAGGGTTACAGGCATGTGCTGCTGTATCCAGCTTTTTTTTTTTTTTTTATAATAGTGCTGGGAAACAGGCCATGTCATTACGTTTGCACAGCAAACCCTTCACCAATGGAGCTAAATCCCCAGCCCTTCAAATGTTTATTTTGACAGTTATTCACACAGGATGCAAACAATTGTCACATTCTAGGGTCACCTCAAACAGACTTACTCATGTACATTTCCACTAAGTTTCCAGCTTCCACTTCCTTAGTGTTCCTTTTCTTCATTTAAAATTTTGAACATACAACCATGCACTTAAACTCTACCCTTTGAATCTATGGATCCCAGTCTCAGACCAGCTCTCCTCTTTGGCACAAGGGTCCTGGGATGGACTGATCAGTTCCTGCACTTTGGTTGTCTGTCAGCACACATCCAAGTTAGATCACTGTTACAGCTCCATTTTCAATTGGTAACATTGTGGAAGCTACCCCAAACTCAGGATTGAATCTCATGATCTTCCGTCAACTTGTCAAAAATAACTTTCCACAAGTATAGAAACCGTATGAAAGATAGAAGCGGAAATACTGCGAGTGAGACCCACCTGCTCATGCACCTCACTTGAGTTTCCGGAAGTTTCTTATCTTGATTATCTATGTGCCATTTTCCTTGATGATGAAATGAACCAAATTTTTGGTTCAGTGGTGCAGATAACTCTGTTGAGATGAGAAACTCACATGGTAAGACAGAGATGGATGGACGTCAGGACAAGACATAGATATTCCAGAGGAGGAAGATTAGTTCCATGAAGACTTGAGGGTCCTCTATTTAGGGGGTTTAAGAGATCAGTTGGACGCTTGCCAGAATGAACTTTCCAGAGTGAAAATATTGTCCTATAGTTATACAGGCAATGTTTTGGTACCAACCACACTCCTCTGCCCCTGTGCCTGAAGATGAGCTTGCTCAGTGATCTCAGTGGCATTGGGTCCCATCCCCTACCTGTTCCATCTCTGTCAAACTGAGTAAGCAAATATTCCAAAGCAGGAAGATGTTCTGATGCCTCCTATTAATTTTCTTAGGGTATAAATTGTGACCCTATGGTGATGTTAGTCTTGGCATCTGATTTCATTTGAGGCCTTGAGGGACAGGCAGATTTCTTCCCAACTGTCTTACAAAAACACAAAAAAGCAAGCAGTGCTTTCTATACTAAGAAGCTTAAAGTAAGCATTTTGTTTTTTATACTAGCTGTTGCCATGTAGCCCAGGCTGTCTCAAACTCATGATCCTCCTATCTCAGCCTTGAAAATGCTAGAGTTATAGATGTGTGCTATCCCTCCCAGTTTAATGTAAGATATTTATGGATATTTGAAAAATTCTTCTCTCTTTATTGTGTGTAGTGGGACTGTTCAAGTTTCAGTGCCAGAATAGGTTTCACGAGTCCCTGACTCAAAAATAAAACAAACAAAAATCTAACAGCTGCAGTTTGTTCATCTCGTCTGCTCCCCTACAATAATGAATCCTTGCATAACAGTGTCAGGAATACCAGGTCGCTCACCAGGTGATCACTGCCTTGAAGGTCTGGGAGTAAGGGCTGGTGAGGTGGCTCAGCTGACAACATTCTTGCCACCAAAGCCTGATGATCGAAAGGTAATTGTTACCAGAGGAGCTGTTAGGATCAAAGCCTGGGCCCCAGCAGTCCTAACAAACTGGGTTTAGCCATCCATTCTCAATTGGCTAATTACAGAAACAAGTAATAGGAAAAAAAAAGATAACGGAGGTTTATTCAATATGGCCACCTTGGGAAGAGGAACAGAATCCACCTTCAAGGTCCTGACATGAGGTTCATGTTTAAATAGAAAGCAAGGTGCATGCATAACTAGGCAGTCCTGGTCAGGGTGCAGTCCCAACAGAGTCAGTGTCTCAGTTCCTCTCTCTTGCAAGGTAGTGTGACAAGTTGTCAGCAGTGTGAAACTTCTTTCCAAGAAGAAAGTTCCCCCCTGCTTGGCACTGGGCTCCCGTCTTTTCCTTTTCCCATTATGAGATTCCTGGGGAAATTCCAACTTCTTGGGGTCCATTGTTTCAACAGTCTGATAGCCAAAGGGAGGGGTACAAGTCTTTTTAGAGTTTCTTTACTCCCACCAGGACAGCTACAGGATCCAGGGTTGGCATCAGCCAAGGCACAAGGAGCAGCCTGATTAAATGTTTGGGACAGGGTTTCATGTAGCCCCAGCTGACCTTGAAATTGTTATTCAGCTAAACATAACTTTAAACTTCTGATCCTCCTGTGTCCCCCCCCCCCCCCAGTGCTGGTGAGCTACCACATCCATTTTATTTGATGCTGGGAATTGATCCCAGGGCCTTATGCTTGTTTGGTAAGATTGTCTAGATTTCTAAATTCCACCTGTTTGAAAGCCTTATCTTCCTCATCCATCTCTTTTGCCTCATTAGTGGGCAGCTCCAGGGGCTTCTTGGACCTTCTCAGGCACACACAGCACCTGCTGCTCTTCCCTTGATCCCAATTCTTGCTTCTTTTTTATTTTCTGGACACTGTGAATCTTGTAATAGATTTGTTTTTCCTTGGCCACTAGGAAACCAAGTCATAGTCAGGCTTCTCGGTGTCTATTCAGTGGTATTATATTACCTTTATTAAAGATTGTGTTTTGTATTGTATGGTGTGTGTGTGTGTGTGTGTGTGTGTGTGTGTGTTCCCATGTGCCACCATGTGCATGTGGCGTGACTGCCACCATGTGCATGTGGCGTGACCGCCACATGTGGGAGTCTGTTCTCTCCTTCTACCATGTAGGTCCCAGGGGCTGAACTCTCACATCATCAGTGTTAGTTCTGATACTTTGTCGTTGTTGTTGTTGTTGTTTGTTTGTTTGTTTGTTTGTTTGTTTTTAGAGACAAGATTTCACTGTGTAGCCCTGGAACTCAATCTGTAGACCAGACTGGCCTCGAACTTACAGAGATCCGCCTGCCTCTGCCTCCAGGTGTGTGTCACCACTGCCCGGCTTCTGAGCATCTTAAAGAAACAAAAAGGCAGAAATGGAGAGGCACGTTTGACCTTAGCCAGGTCCATGTTTATTGACCACATGGCGAGGGGGCATAGTCTCACCTACAGGAAATTGTGTCATATGCCCAAAGCCACGCAAGTGGAGGAGAGGATACCAGTGGGGGATGAGGGGTGGAAAAAAAGGATAGGAGGACATTTCCTCCACTAGTCCCGCCCTTCCAGCTAGCTGCAAGGGAAGGTGGAAAGTGTAGACTTTTAACGGGAAACTATCATGAGACTTGACAGAAACGCTCTTAACCATTGAGCCATCTTTCTAGCCCAAGATGATATGTTTTTAACCCTAGGTATTGTTTTCAGCAGTGAAGGGATAAGGTATAGCTCCACACTGTCATCCTTAGCATCCTGAGGTGTTCCCTTGATTATTTTGGAACCTCAAATTCAGCCAAACAGAGCTTTATGGTTCTGCTGCAGAAAAGAATTTCAGGACTAGTGGGCATGAATCAGAGTTGGGGTTTTACTAAAGGTAGGAAGACACCCCCGAAAGAGATAAAGGCACACCTAAGAGCAAGGTTATATATAGCCTTCTCAAAGAAAAGCTGAGGGAGGTCCCACATACACATGTGGGTTACAGGCTCCTCAAAGGAGAGTCCCACTATGATGGTTTTTTAAGTAACATCTCAGAAGATTGATAAGAACTGCCCCCTCCCCTGGCCCCTTTCCTTTTTCTCCTTCTTGATGAGTGAGATTATGGGATGGCTCTGGATATGCCTTGGGTGGATTACAATCTGATAAGGTAAAGCCAGGAGCCCCTGGGACTGCAGGAACTCAGCATTCTTCTCTTATTATAAGTGGAGTTTTCATCGAGATTCCTAGAAAATGGCAGGTTTACAGCTGGGAAGGGAGGAAGGTCTTAAACATTGTTAATTGTGCTGGGAATTCTCGCTTGTCCACTGGTAAAACGAAGCTTCAACCACAATCTGTGGTCAAGAGCTCCTTTCCTTCTTGTGTTCCCATAATTTTCTCTCTTTCTATCCGTGCCTCTTTATCACTCCTATCTTCTAAACTTCCCCTTTGCTAATGTTTTCATTTCTATCATCATGCTTTAACCTTTCAGACAGTTTACTATGTTGTTATTATTGGTGTGTGTGTGTGTGTGTGTGTGTGTGTGTGTGTGTGTGTGTGTGTGTGTGTAGGAGCACAGTGTTTGGAAGTCATGCCTCTCCATGTTAACACTGGTTCCAGGAACTGAACTCATGCCATCAAACTTGCTTGGTGCGTGCTATTACGAGCTGGGCCGACTCACCAATCCTATCTTAACTGTTAAAGGTTTTGTTTTATTAACCTAACACATTAATTATGTGTATCAAACAGATGTAGCATGATCTTCTCCTGCTTCTCCCTCCACAGCTGTGCTCCAGCATGATAGGGTGTCACATTATAGCCCAGGCCAGCCTGTAACTTGTAGCAACCCTCCCACCTCTGCCTCCCAAGGGCTGGAGTAGAGGGTGTGAATTGTTACACCCTGCTGACACGTTTCTTTTTTTATGTCAGGGGTGGAGCATAAAGTTCAGCAGTGCCGAACCACTTGTAAGACTGTGATGATTTTCTTAGCTCCCCAAAAACACAAGTCAAATTATGTATTATGACAAGACAGTCTCAGGGGCAGACAGCCCTGTGATCAAAACCTCAAGGGACAGTTTTGATAGAACATTTGCCATATGTGAGACACTCTGTATTCTTTTTTCATGGTAGAAGTGGGATCCAGAACCTTGTGCATGCCAGGAAGTGCTTCTCCAATAAAATACATCCCCAGCTCCTAAGACACTTTCAGATGCTGCTTGGGATTTAACAGTAACATTTTAAACTAGTTTAGAGAATAGAACACTAGAAACCATGCAACCTACCTAAGGTTACCTCACCAGGGATCTCAGAGAGACTGCTGGTTGACCAGAGCTGCCTTTTAGAGTTTGCAGCAGAGACAATGTTAGGAGGGAAAGATGCAATTCATTAGTCTTCATCCGTAAAAGCTATGGCAAAGGAATCTTACCTTGTAAAGAAATGTCCTCACTTTTGCAAGTAAAGCAGGGGTAGAAAATAATTTACCTATCAAATAAAGATAGGTTTTTGAGATAGGTATGAAGACTTAAGCCTGCAACCTCAACACTGCAGAGGCAGAGTTATTACTGAAAGTTTGAGGACATCAGCTACATAGTAAGTTCCAGGGATACAGCCTAAGACCTTGTTTCAAAAGACCAAACAAAATGAAACCCAGATCCCCTATACTATAGTGGATAAAATGAAAAGCTCTCAGCTTAAAGTCAGGAAATAAACATGAATTCCTCTGCTTTGAGAGATGAGAGATTTCCTCCCCAAATGGCCTGGGAAGGGATAGTGTTCTGTGAAATTTGTGCTTCCCAGAAAGAGGAATGTCACCAGACTTTCAGAACTATATGACTTTGTTAGTCTTTCAAGAGGAAGAATATAACACTGTACCAGCTGTCACTACTTCTGTTTCAATATGAAAGTCACCTCTGGAACAAAACCAGACCCGTAGAGAGATAGAATAGGATGTCCTCGACACTGACAAGTTCTAACTTGGTATAGGATTTAGAAGCAAGCCCTCCTGTCCTGCTGAGTCAATGGGCAGGATCTATTTCCAGTTCTCAACTTGTCCCCAGATGCTCGGAGTCTCTTGCCAAACTGAATCAGTGTAGAAGCATCTGCTGGTACCAATTAAGAACTTCAAGAACTCTACAGTACCCAGGAAGAGAGCAGCAGACAGTGTCCAAAAGTGAAGGAAATCAGCAGCTCTCATGTCATGTAGCCAACCATTTGTTAGCAGTAGGAAAAGGAAAAGCCAGTCCTGGGAGCCCAACTACGTGCTCCTTGCAGAAGAAAGAACGTTATTTCCAGACACTGTTTAGCCTGAGAGTCAAGATTTCCGTGGGGAATTCTCTGCCTGGTACTTAACCTCTGCTGCCTAGACCTCTTGCTGAGACTACACTCAGACAGGATAGAAATACGGGGGGAACTGTAGGGCACAGCAAAGAAAAATCTGGTTGAACCTCTTCCAGCTGACGGGCAAAAACTGAGACACAATTAACAACTCAGCCTTCTTCCCTTCCTCTACAAACCTGCAATTTTCTAAAAATCTCACCAGAAAACCTCTTGACAAGGAAGGACATATAGTAAACCCCTGTGCAGCCCTACTGGTTCCTGGTTTTACTCTATCAGATACAATCCATCCCAGACCACTGGAGACACCTATAATCTCACATATCAAAAAGTAAAAAGAGGGGGTTGGGGATTTAGCCCAGTGGTAGAGTGCTTGCCTAGCAAGCACAAGGCCCTGGGTTCAGTCCTCAGCTCCGGAAAAAGAAAGAAAGAAAGAAAGAAAGAAAGAAAGAAAGAAAGAAAGAAA
>CABHPP010146972.1:34450-46568 GCA_902168425.1 Peromyscus attwateri
GAAAGAAAGAAAGAAAGAAAGAAAGAAAGAAAGAAAGAAAGAAAGAAAAAGGTAAAAAGAGAACTCGGGAATAGCTCAGTGAGCAAAGACCTCTTTCAGCAAGCCTAATGACCTAGGTGGAAGGTCCCACAGTGTGGAAGAAGAGAGCAGATTTCTACCAGGTCTCTCTGGCACACGCTGGTGCCCTGGTGCAAACATGCATGCACACAAGATAAAAATGTAAAGGAAAATAACTTTTTGAAGTATTTAAAAAAGAAAAAAGTGAGGGTGGGGAGGTTCAAAACCTTTCTGAGACATGATTTGAGAAGCACCAACCACAGAGGTGCATGGGGCTAACACAGACATTTGACTGGGACTACCCGTTTTATTTCTCCGAATGTTTCTTTCTTTTAACCCCTATATTTAAAAAAAAAAATCTGTGTTTAGCCTGACAATTGTGGGACACACCTTTAATTCCAGCACTCAGGAGGCAGAGTCAGGCTGATTTCTGAGTTCGAGGCCAGCCTACTCTACAGAGCGAGTTCCAGGACAGTCCTGAAAAACCAGAAACCAAAACAAAACAAAAAAAATACATGTTTAAAAAAGTCTTTTGAGCCGGGCGGTGGTGGCGCACGCCTTTACTCCCAGCACTCGGGAGGCAGAGCCAGGCGGATCTCTGTGAGTTCGAGGCCAGCCTGGGCTACCAAGTGAGTTCCAGGACAGGCGCAAAGCTACACAGAGAAACCCTGTCTCGAAAAAAAAACCAAAAAAAAAAAAAAAAAAGTCTTTTGAGAACTGTGAGTCTTCTCTAAGGACTCACATCCATGCTCTTGGGATGCTTCATTTCTTGGTGCCTTTCTTTCTATTAAAAGAAAAATACACACACACACATATTTATTTGGCTTTTTGAGGCAGGGTTTCTCTGTGTAACAGTCCTGGCTGTCCTGGAACTCTCTTTACAGACCAGGCTGGCCTCTGCAGTCCAGAGGAATCTCTCCCACCTGAGGTCCCACCGCCACTTATAAAATAATCAATTAGAGGCTTAATATTAATTACAAACTGTATGGCCTATGGCTCATGCTTCTTGCTAGCTAGCTCTTTCATCCTAAATTAACCCATTTCTATAAATCTATATGTTGCCATGTGGCTGTGGCATTACCGGTCTGCTGGCATCTTGTTGCTTCTTCGGTGGCGGGCTCACATCTCTTCTCTCCTCCTCCCTTCTCTCTCTCTCTCTCTCTCTCTCTCTCTCTCTCTCTCTCTCTCTCCTTGGATTTCCCGCCTAGCTGTAAGCTTTCTTGCCATAGGCCAAAACAACTTTATTTATTATCCAATGGAAGTCACACATATTCACAACATACAGAAAGTCATCCCACAGCACACCACTATGCCCGGCTTATTTTATTATTTTAAAAATTATTTTTGTTTCTGTTTATGCATCTGTCTGAATGAATGCCTATTTTGGGTGGATGCCTACAGAGGCCAGAAGAGGGTATCAGATTCTCTGGAGCTGGAGTTAACAGGCAGATATAGATGCTGAGAATTGAACTCCAGTTCTGTGGAAGAGCAGCAAACACTCTTAACTACTGAGCCATCTCTCAAGCCCCTTTTCTTTCTATTTTGTTTTGTTTTGTTGAGACAGGGTCTCACCATGTAACTCTGGCTGGCCTAGAGCTCCCTTTGTAGACTGGGTAGCCTCAAACTCACAGAGATCTGCCTGTCTCTGCCTCATGAGTATTGGGATTAGAGGCCTTTGGCCTCCTAGTCTCTTTGGTCACCATCTGCATGCCTAACTTCTGGCACACACAGAATTCTGTCTGTCTTTAGTTTCTGGGTGACTCTTCCTGTCATTGGTTCTTGAGTGCCTGTTGCTATATTGTAAGCAGTACTGAAGATTAATCCAGGGCCTCACACATGCAAGGCAGGTGCTCTGCCCTGAGTGACTTCCATGGCCCTTTTGTGTCCTTCTTGACTCTTATTTTACCAGGCTGGCCCAGTGCCTAGCCAAGACTCTTAGTGACACAACTTGATTCCTTCATGTTTTTAATTGTTTATTTTTTTTTTAATTTTGGGGGAAAAAACACTGTTTTTCACAGTCCCATAACTGATGTGTATTTAGAGCTTGAGGTGGACAAATTAGAAGGAATGCTCTTTTTTTTTTTTTTTTTTTTTTTTTTTTGAAAGAAGAAATTGGGGATTAGACTGGAGGCAGTTTAGCTTTCCAAATTTTATTTCCTGGTTTTTCAAGACAGGGTTTCTCTATGTAACCCTGGCTGTCCTGGAACTCACAGAGGTCAGCCTGCTTCTGCCTCCTGAGTGCTGGAATTAAAGGTGTGCACCACCTCACCTGGCTACATAAGTTGTTCATAGGGATCCTAAGAGGACTCCCCCACTCTTTTCTGTAAATGAGATGATACAGGCTGATGAGGCACTCGGGTCAAAGAAATCCTCACTGTACTGAGCCATAAGGAGGGTAAATACCTTTTCATTATCCCTTGTCAGTTTCCTATGTGCATATAATACATCTGGTTCATTTCACCCCCTCCCTCTCTCATTTCTCTCCCACGTGCGCCGAAGCTCTTCTTCCTTCCCAAGTGCTGCTCCTAATTACACGTCTTGTTTGTGACCCACTAGTTTTATTAGGGATGCTTGAATGTATGTGGGGAAGTTATTTACTGGAACACAGGTAACTGAAAAGTGGCAAGTGTTATGAATTATTACTCGGGGGTGGGTGGAGGGGTGGGAGTCCTGAGAGTATCCTGCACGTGCAGGGAAACATGCTGGCATGCTGGACAGGGCAGCAAGTGGACATTCACAACCCAGAGGCTGCATCTGAGGGGAATTGGTTTATTATAATAGAGAGATGAAGAGAGGATAGGAAAGGGGGGGGCCGAGGGGTGGTGCACACCTTGTGGTAGTGGAGGGAGAGAGAGAGAAAAGGGCAGAGTTTTTCCTTAAAAATAGATTTTTAAGTCAGGACACAGGGTGGCACCAAGGGGCGGGATCAGCATATTAACAGCAAGACCATTGAAGAAAACGATGGGGGGGGGGACGGACAAGAATGCTTGTTGTCAGACATAAGCATCTTAGTTTGTACCCCAGCCCTCAGGTGAAGCCGTGGCACGGCAAGTGTGCACACTGTGACTCCAATGCCATGGGAGACAGACAAGAGTATCACTAGGGCTCCCTGGCCACGTGTGCAATCATGGGACACTCTCACCACACCAAGAGCGTGGATGTGACTCCTCAGAGAAGAGTCACCATTATCAAAAGACTCTTTCAAACATAGATTCATTTTGTTTTGTTCTGTTTTGCTTTCATTTTTCAAGACAGGGTTTCTTTGTGTAGCCCTGGCAACTTCAACTGTATTGATCTTGGCAGTCGCCACTATATTCTGTTTCTGATAACGGCATTAAAAGCTTGATTGCTCTCAATGAAATCACCACTTTTAGATTTGCTGTGAACCCTCCAACCAGCCTGGTTTAATTCTTCTCGGCCATCAGGTGACCTTGCCCCAGCAAGTAATCATGGGCACTTACAGGACAGCATGGGCTTCAGTGTCAAGAATGAGACTATCGGCTGGGCAGGGCGATGGTGGCTGCCTTTGTTGATATAATTCCTGATGAATCCATGTGAGTTCCAGGTTTCTCTGACTGTTGTCCTCTGGATCATCTGCCTGTTTATCATATACAACAGAGAATTGTGTGAGTGTCATTAAGGTAGTAGACCAAATGGCTGCTGGAGTTGTCACACTAACAGAGGTGTCAAGGAACATCATCCTTGATACTTGTCTGCCCGTCTTAATTAGTGATGGAAGCATGGTCTCAGAACTACTTGACTCAGTTGGATACTTAGAGTTTGAGGATGCAGCTCTCAGCTACTTCTCCAGCACCAGGCCTGTGTGCTGTCATGTTCCTGCCATGATGATGATGGAATAACCCTCTGAAGCTTGTAAGCAAGTCTTCAATTAAATGCCTTCTTTTATAAGACTTGCTTTGGTCATGGTACCTCCTCACAGCAACACAACAGTAATTAAGACAGCAACTAACTAGTTTTATTTATTATTTATATTTTTTGAGATAGGGTTTCACTATGTAGCTCTGGCTAGCCTAGAATTCCCAATATAGACCAGGCTGGTTTTAAACTCATATAAGTCCCCCTGTTTCTGTCTCCTTAGTGCTGGGATTAATAGACCAATTTAGACAATATTTAACCAGAAAAAAATGTTTTTATCTATCTATCACCTATCAATCATCTATCTAAGTGATGTGTATGTTCATGTGTGAGTTTGGGTACAAGAATGCCTGTTGCACTGGGCGGTGGTGGCGCACGCCTTTAATCCCAGCACTCGGGAGGCAGAGGCAGGCGGATCTTTGTGAGTTCAAGGCCAGCCTGGTCTACAGAGCGAGATCCAGGAAAGGCACAAAGCTACACAGAGAAACCCTGTCTCGAAAAACCAAAAAAAAAAATGCCTGTTGCATATTGACATCTGAAGATGAAGCCTGGGTATTGATCCCTGCCTTCCACCTTGCTGAGCCTCTTTGCTCTCTTCCTGCTTCCTTGCCCACCATAAGTTTCCAAAGACTCTCTGTCTCTATATCCCTGTATGGGTGCTGGGATTACAGATACAGGAACTAAGGATCTGGGTGTGTTGGTTTGCATCTGTGAGCCTCACCTTTAGGAGGCTCAAGCAGGAGCATCTAGGAACTCAAGGCCAGTCCGAATCACATAGCATCACCTTCTCTCTTTCTTTTTTCAATTTTATTTATGTGTATTTGTGTATATGTGTTACATCTGGTGCCTAGATGGTGTTGGAATCCACAGAGACAGAGTTACAGGCAGTTCTGAACTTTTTGATGTGGGTGCTGGGGACTGAACTCAGGTCCTCTGGAAGAGGAGCAAGTGTTTTCTTCAGTCTGATACCTTGTCTTGTTTGTTTGTTTGTTTTTCGAGGCAGGGTTTCTCTGTGTAGCCCTGGCTGTCCTGGAACTAGCTCTGTAGACCAGGCTGGTCTCAAACTCAGAGATCCACCTGCCTCTGCCTCTGAGTGCTGGGTTTAAATGTGTGTGTCACTACTGCCCAGGACACCCTATCTTAAAAACAAACAAACAAGCCGGGCAGTGGTAGTTCATGCCTTTAAGCCTAGCACTTGGTAGGCAGAGGCAGGCAGATCTCTGTGCTTTCAAGGCCAGCCTGGTCTACAAAGTAAGTTCCAGGACAGCTAGGACTGTTACACAGAGGGACCCTGCTGTGGGATGTTCTGTATGGCAAATGTGTTGCTAATAAAACACTGATTGGCCAGTGGCTAGGCAGGAAGTATAGGCGAGACTAACAGAGAGAATAAAAAGAACAGGAAGGCGGAGGGAGACACAGCCAGCCGCCACCTGGATAAGCAGCATGTAAAGATGCCAGTAAGCCACAAGCCATGTGGCAAGGTATAGATTTATAGAAATGGATTAATTTAAGATATAAGGACAGTTAGCAAGAAGCCTGCCACGGCCATACAGTTTGTAAGCAATATAAGTCTCTGTGTTTACTTGGTTGGGTCTGAGCGACTGTGGGACTGGCAGGTGAAAGAGATTTATCCTGACCGTGGGCCAGGCAGGAAAACTCTAGC
This sequence comes from Peromyscus attwateri, assembly GCA_902168425.1. Lineage (NCBI taxonomy): Eukaryota > Metazoa > Chordata > Mammalia > Rodentia > Cricetidae > Peromyscus > Peromyscus attwateri. The sequence goes on from CABHPP010146972.1 coordinate 40,047, forward strand.
AACAAATGGCGCCCAACGTGGGGCAGGAATTTCCACTTAAAACCTGAGAAAGCGTAAAAAGAAGATTCTAAAACGGAGCTAAAACAGCTTCCTTGTTGTCTCTCTCAAGTTAGCTGCAGCCTGCGGGCTTGAGCTACTGTATGGCGGGTTCCTGGCGTGCGTGTTTGACCTGCAGTATGGCGGGAATGAGACATCCGCAAGTGGTACATTAAGCTGCATGGTAGATTAAGCTTTTGCTAGTACAAAATAAAAAAAAAAGAGGTTTCTGGGCTAAACGCTGCTTGGATAGACGCATAGACCCACGAAGGCTCCCAGAGCTGATAATAAACGTACCACCGCCATGTTGGGAAGCTGAGGTGGACGGAGCCAGCAGCCATAGCGCCGTTTCAGTCTTAGAATGCTGCAGTTTAAAGTAACAGGTTCACAATAAAACAGATTCAGATGGAACAAGACTTTAAATGCTTTAAAATGTGTGTAAAAAAATACGTAGGCTTGAAAGAGACAAAAAATGTGATATATACAGTTATATAAAGAAATAGTTTTGAAAAATAAAGTCTTTAAAGAGACAGTAAAGGTAGTATAAAATATAAGCCACGTAAAGATGGATATCACACAGAGAATCTGCATTGTGTTGTCTTTGGGATTCTTAACTGCAGAGAGATATTTGATTGTAAAGGAAGCTGAGTTAAACCAATATGTATATTTTAAAGATACCTTGACTTCAAAATTTGGATGTAAGGATATGTTGCTTTGGAAAGGAAGCTCTGCTTTTGTTCCCACAGAAAGCCAGAGGCTATGGATTTCTTCCAGATTAAGATACATCAGGTTTGACCAGCCAAGACCACCTGAAAGGTCTCCGATGACACCATGGCTCAGATGATCCAACATCCAGAACCATTTCAAGGCAACTGGCTCAGACGATACACCCTCATGGACTACTCCATAATTCTAAAATTTTCTTTGTGTCCCCATAAGATACAGCGCCCCCCTCCAGCAGGAAGTAGTAAGAGAAGCTACGCCCAAATTCCCAAATTATATGTAATTTACTTTAAGGTTAAAACCTTCCTTTTTGAAAAAAAAAAAGGGGGAAGTGCTGTGGGATGTTCTGTATGGCAAATGTGTTGCTAATAAAACACTGATTGGCCAGTGGCTAGGCAGGAAGTATAGGCGGGACTAACAGAATTAAAAGAACAGAAGGCGGAGGGAGTCACTGCCAGCCACCGCCAGGACAAGCAGCATGTAAAGATGCCGGTAAGCCACGAGCCATGTGGCAAGGTATAGATTTATAGAAATGGATTAATTTAAGATATAAGGACAGTTAGCAAGAAGCCTGCCACGGCCATACAGTTTGTAAGCAATATAAGTCTCTGTGTTTACTTGGTTGGGTCTGAGCGGCTGTGGGACTGGCAGGTGTGAGAGAGATTTGTCCTGACTGTGGGCCAGGCAGGAAAACTCTAGCAACAGGACCCTGTCTTGAAAAAAAATCCAAACAAACAAATGGGCCGTCATGATTGCTAATTGGGTAAATACACCTGCTGCACAAGCCAATGACTTGAATTCAATGCCTGGAACCCACATTAAGGTCAAAGGAGAGAACCTGCTCCTCAGAAGTTGTCCTTTGACGTTCACATGGGTGCCATGGCACATACATGTACACACATACAAATAATAAAATGTAAAAAAAAAAAAAAAAAGATCGAGAGCTGGGGAGATGGCTCCATGGTTAAACTGCTTGCTAAGCAAGCAAGAGGACCAGAACTTAGATCCCAGAACTGTAAAGTCTGGGTGGGCATGGTGGTCCTAGAGCAGTTGCAGTCCTAGAAAGTGGAGGCAAGGGATCCCCAGAGCAAGTTGATTGCCAGAGACTAGCTATATCAACAAGCTCTGGGTTTGACTGAGAGAGATTCAGCCTCAAAGAATAAGGTAGAAGATACATTCAGGAAGAGTCTCAATATTAACCTTGGGCCTCCTCATGTACAGACACACACATGTGTTCCCATATAGTGTTCCCATACACATTGGAGCATGATTACACTCACATACATCATGTACATGTACACTTGTGAAGAAGAAAAAAAGTAAAAATTAATTTATGTGAAAATATAAACAAAGGAGATCATTTTAGAAGGACTACCTAAAGATGCTGGCTCTCCGTGAACTTTTTTTGTTTGTTTGTTTGTTTGTTTTTTCAAGACAGGGTTTCTCTGTGTAGCTTTGGAGCCTGACCTGGAACTCACTCTGTAGACCAGACTGGCCTGGAACTCACAGAGATCCGCCTGCCTCTGCCTCCCGAGTGCTGGGATTAAAGGCGTGCGCCACCACCGCCCGGCTTAAAATATTTTAAATGCCATATTCTGTAGGTCTTTGAAGTGTTTGAAGATCACCTACCTAATTGAAATATATCTTTGAATGCCTAAAAACTTAACTAACATGACTATAAGTTTTAATAACTTAGACTTTTCATGACAGTGAGACATGTCTGCTCTTGGCAGCACCATTATTGTCCAGAAAAGATGATGGGTATCAAAAAAACTCTATATGGAGTTTGTTTTCTTTATGACAAAAGCCAGCCATGTGGGCAAAGAAACTGCCCTTACTACAAGTGCTGACAGTTGATGTCCAAACTGGACCAGCGGGATGCAAGAAAAGTGACTGCTGAACTTTGCCAAGACAAGGAAGGACAATCCTTCAAAATTCCCTGCTTTACAGAAAAGTCTGTCAGATATACTAGGCCTATGGGCCAAAGATGGATGCCCCAAAGTTACAGAGAAACTTTGAGTGACTGTCCAGGCAGCCAGCTGTTTCTGTCATTTCTCACATTTTTTGGAAGTCGCTTGCCTGAACTTCTTACTTACCCAGGTAATATTATTCCTTCTCAGGTCTTTGATGGAGTTGAAGACTAGATAGTTATAATTATAGTTTTCCTTAGTTATGATAAAAAGTAAGTTAGATATAAAACTTTAAGCTCACCAAAATAAGATAGATAATTGAATGTTTTCTCTGTGTGTTTTGTCAAACACAAATAGACTAGATATTTTAAGTATAATTTTTGCTTGATAACTGTTTTGTTGTATGTAATTTTACTATGTTAAAGTTAAAACCTTCCTTTTTTATGAGACAGAAAGGGGGAAATGCTGTGGGATGATGGTCCTTTTTTACACTGTGAATATGTATTGATATCATTGGTTGATAATAAAGTTGTTTTGGCCTATGGCAAGGCAGGATCAAACTGAAGCTCTGGAGGAAGAGGGGTGGAGTCTTAGAGATGGGAACCAGCTGCCAAAGAAGCAAGATGCCAGAGGACTGGTAAGCCATGGACCATGTGGCAATACACAGATGAATAGAAATGGGTTGATTTAAATGTCAGAGCTAGTTAATATAAGCCTGAGCCATCGGCCAAACATTTATAATTAATATAAGCTCTGTGTGGTAATTTGGGAAGCACTGACCAGGTATTTGGGATCAGGCAGACAGGACAGAAACTCCACCTCTGTTTACACTTAATTAGATGAGCCATTTTTCCAATCCCTTACCCAACTTTTCCTTAAACCTACTCTCATATCCCATTGCTCCATTAAAATGTTACCAATGACTAAATCCAGTGGGGTCAATTTCCAGTTTTTTGTTTGTTTGTTTGTTTTGTTTTTTGAGATAGGGTTTCTCTGTGTAGCTGTCCTGGAACTCACTATGTCTCTGCCCGAGTGCTGGGATTAATGGCATGTGCCACTACTGCCTGACCAATTCCCAGTTTGTTTGTTTTTTTTTTGTTTTTTTTTTAAGATTTATTTATTTATTATGTATACAGCGTGTATGACTGCAGGCCAGAAGAGGGCACCAGATCTCATTACAGGTGGTTGTGAGTCACCATTTGGTTGCTGGGAATTGAACTCAGCAGCCAGTGCTCTTAACCTCTGAGCCATCTCTCCAGCCCCCCCAATTCCCAGTTCTTAATATAGTATTTGTTCAGCTGGAATTTCCAGCTCACTCCTGCTTGATACAGAAATACCCATCTCTCTCTCTCTCCAAACCCTGCCCTCAGAGAATCTCAGACAAAGAAAAGGCGACAAAAAGCCCAGTTCCGCATTCTTGGTGGCTGTGGCAGCTGCTCTCCTGAAGTTGCCTGTAGATGTAACCAACCGTCTTATTAAATAAGAAACACAGAGCCAATGTAAAGATAAAAGCCCAAGAGGTCAGAGCTAGGAGCCTTACCCGCTTTCCGCCAGCTAGCTTCTCCCGCCAAGAGACCTCTCCGAAAAGGGGAGGTATTTCCTGTGCCTTCGTCTTTAAATAGAATTCTGTTCTGCCTTCTCATTGGTTGTAAACCCAACTACGTGACTGCCTTGTCACTGACTCTCTGTACAGACCTCCAGGTCTTCTATGGTTGGTATTGAGATTAAAGGCATGTGTCTCCAATGCTGGCTGTATCCTTGAACACACAGAGATCTACCTAGTTCTGCTTACCAAGTGCTGGGATTAAAGGCGTGCACCACCACCGCCCTGGCTTTCGCTATGGCTTGCTAATAGCTCTGACCCCTAGGCAACTTTATTTATTAACATACAAATAAAATCACATTTCAGCACAAATAAAATACCACTATAGTTGCCAGCCGCCCAAGTCCCCACCTAAGCATTCCAGATTTTGACCATACTTGGGCACAAACCCAGCTTGTGGTGGACACGGCATCATCCCTCACCTACAGGCTATATAATCTCCCTACTTTATTTTGGGTGTGTGACTCCTTCTGCCTCAGTCTTTGGGACTGGAGAACTCACAGGGGAGTTGCTTTGCTCAAAAACAAAACAAAACAAAACACCTGTTCTTTTACTTTTTCAATTTGGCTTGATCTGGCTTACTGCGTCAGCAGAGGAACCTATTATTGAGGTACAGAAAACCTATTAGTATTCACTCCTCGGCCACACGAGCTTAATTTGGCTCTCAAGGCACCTCATTCCTTAATTGGCTGCTCCTTCTTCCTCTTTTCCTTGCTCATCCATGTTTCCCTGAATTTTGATACCCAGGGCTTCATCCTTGATTCTTTTCTATTTATGCTTCTCCCTTTTACAAACATATCCAGTTTAGATGGCTTTAATGCCATCTAAAAATGCTGAAAATTCTTGTTCATCTCTAGCGTGGAATGTTTTCCTTTACTCCATATTCATATATACAATCACCTACTCAAGATTGCCACTTGACAGCCAGGTATGGGTGTATACAGCTGTAATGGCAGCACTGGGAGCAGAGGCAGGAGGATCAGGAGTTCAAGGCCAGCCTTGGCCAAATACTTCAGGACAGCCTGGTCTATATGAAACTTTGTCAAAAAATAAAAATAAAAATAAAAAAACACAAAAAAAACCAAAAACAAACAAACAAACAAAAAAAACCCAAAAAACCCGAACTGAAACCCCAAACCCAAACAGACTCCACTTGAATTCAAAATACATAGCTCAAATGCAAAATGGAACTCTTGATCTTTTCCTTCTAGCTAACTCTGTCTGAAGTCTTCTCCATCCCTCACTACCCCAATACCCTTATCAGCCCCACCTCCCTCAGACAAGGTCTAACTATGTAGCAATGGGCCATGGAACTAGCTATGTAAACCAGGAAGGTCCTGAACTCACAAAGATCTGCCTCCCGCTATTTCTCTACTACACCTGGCCTTATCCCCTTTCTTGATCAGATCAATTGTTTTTATTTATTTATTTTGAGACAGGGTTTTGTGTAGTCCAGGCTGGCTGGGCTGAGGCCGGTCTTGAACTCTTGATCCTCTTACACCTCCCAAGTACAATGAGTGCAGGCTCTTACCAAGCTTTTCTACATTCACCATGTTCATTATTTATTGCCTGTCTCCCATCTCCAAAATGTAATATCCATAAAGGTCGGGATTTTGCCTTCTTTATCTTTCTGTGTATATAGCAGAACAATTTGAGGTGTCTGGGTACTAAGAAAATATTTACTGAGGGGTTGGGGAGATTGCTCTGTTGTTCTGAGGGCTTCCTGCTACTTCAGAGGACCAGAGTTTGGTTCATGGCACCCAAGTTGGGCAGCTTAAGAGCAACTGTAATTCCAGCTCCAGGTGATCTGTCACCCTCTTTTGGCCTTTGTGGGCAATCACACACATATACACATATAAATAAAACAAATTTAAAATATTAAACGAAACCATCCTTCTCTTCCTTTTCTCCCGTTCTTCCCTGCTTCCCTTCAGTCTCTGTCTTTAAGTAGCCCAGCTTGGCCTTGAACACCTGATCCCGTTTACACTTCCCAGGGCTGGAATTGTAGGCACAAGTCACCATGCCCTGCTCATATTCATCTTTATCTTAGAAATTACTGAAGTCACTTAATTAAAAATGTAAGTCAGTGGATAATGTATTTATTTGCAAGCAACAGATACTTCCCAGGTTAAAAACCTGTCTTTAGAAACTGAAAGCACTAGACACAAACTTAGAGGCCATCAAGGGAAAGCACGGCTTACGAGGAAAAACTAAAGTAGGAACTGCATCTCCCTGCGTTAGTTACTCAGA
>CABHPP010146973.1:0-26508 GCA_902168425.1 Peromyscus attwateri
CACATGAAAGAAAAAATGGAAACGGATAGAACTGAGTCACCAAAGCCACAGGGCAGGTTCACATCATCTAATGTGGAGGAAGTAGAATCTTTTGAACACAAAATGCTCAGAAATTTCCCAAAGTTAATAACAGATACTGAGATAAAAGTCAGAATTCTCCAACACCAAACAGAATAAATCCATCCAGTCTACCCCCACTGAAAATCCAGACAGCTCATATTTAAAAAGCTGAAACACAGGTACAGACAAAGGGGGGGAGGTACTTTAGTTAACCACAGGGGAATGCGCTATATACAGAGGAAAGCAGATTAGATCCACAGAGGCTTTTCATCACGAATTCTACAAGTCAGAAGAAGAATAATGACATATTTAAAGAGCTAAGACAAAGAGAAAAATGAGAATCTCTTATACCAGAATTCTACGGGCAATAAACTATCTTTCAAAAGTGAAGGATGAATTAAAACATGCATACCAAACAATACAAGTGAAGACAGCCAACACGGATGCCGTAAAAGAAATACACAAAGAAGTTTTCCAGACATAAGAAATATGATACGATACTCAGATCTACACATGAAAATGCTCTGAACTGTTGAGAAATTGTATTTATATTCTATTGCTTTAAAAGTTAACACATAGGGACTGGAGAGATGGCCCAGGGGTTAAGAGCAGTGGTTGCTCTTCCAGAGGACCCTGGTTCAATTCCCAGCCCCCACATGGCAGCTCACAACTGTCTGTAACTCCAGTTCCAGGAGAGCCGATGCCAAGGCACATAAAGTAAAGTTAAATAAATTTTTTAAAAGTTAAAATATATATGGAGATAAAATTTTTCTGCAAGGAAAAAGATATTTTCAGCTTTAAAAAATAGTGTGTGTGTGTGTGTGTGTGTGTGTGTGTGTGTGTGTGTGTGTGTGTTTGGGGAGGGATTATTGTCTGCCTGTGCATGCAGAAGGCTTTAAAGCCTTACAACATGTTCTTTCCCAAGGACCAAAGCAGGAGCTGCCAGTCAATACAGAAACCCATAGACCAGAACTGCTTTGTTCAGCAACACCACAGAGGGCAAGTGTTCCCATTTCACTGACACCAGCAAGGCCTGGTAGAGATTTTCTTTCAGCCCAGCCAGAGAAAGATGGCCCAGCTTTGTCCATGCAGCATCAGAACAGGCTGAGCTAGAAGCTAGGACTTCATCCCCTGAGCAAGCTCTTAAAGCAATCATCATGAAGGTGATTCAGTGAATAATTTTTATTTTTATTTTTTATTATTATTATTTTTTTTAAAGATTTATTTATTTATTATGTATACAGTGTTCTGCCTGCATGTATCTCATTACAGGTGGTTGTAACCACCATGTGGTTGCTGGGAACTGAACTCAGGTCCTCTGGAAGAGCAGCCAGTGCTCTTAACCGCTGAGCCATCTCTCCAGCCCTATTTTTTATTTTTATTATTATTATTATTATTATTATTATTATTATTATTATAGACCAGACTGGCTCTGAACTCACAAAGTTCTGCCTTCCTCTACCTCTTGAGTACTGGGATTAAAGGCATGTGCCACCATGTCCAGCTCAGTGAATAATTTATAATTGTATGCATATATGGAGCAAATAAATAAAGAGAAAGTGCCAGCAGAGAAATTAAAACTATATAAAGAGAAGCAAAAGGAAATTATAGAAAATAATTTTACACAACCAAATATAAAACTGGTATAATTTAGGAAAGAGCAAATGTGTGAGGCTGTGCCTAGTGGTATACATCTTCAATCCCAGCATCCAAGAGGTGGAAACAGGAAGATTATGAGTTTAAGGCTAACTTTGGCTACATAGTGAGTTCAAAGACTAGAGGAGACTGTCTACAAACAATAAACAAATAAACAAACAGAATCTGTGAACTTATAGGTAAGCAAAGCAAAACTGTCTAATCAGAACAATGATAACAAGATACACTAAGTAAATGAATACAATTTCAGGAACACGTGATCTAACATTCATGTCACTGCAACTGCAAAAGAAAAAAAGGGACTCAAAAGATAACTCAAGGGGTGCAAGCGGTGTGCAGTTGTGACCCCAGCATTGAGGGCAGCAGAGACAGGCAGATTCTGGGGGCTGAGGAAACAAACAAATCTAGCAAAAAAAATATCAAGGATAGGGCCCAACAAGAGACCCTGTCTCAAGAAATGGGTGAAGAGTGATACAGGAAGACACCTGATGTTGACCTCTGGCATTCATATAGATGTGCACACACAGGTGAGCACATCTACACACAGGCATGTGTACACACACACACAAAATAAGCAAACACAGCAGGAGGAAGAGAAGTAGGTGGTGGAGGAGATGAGGAGGTGAAGGGGGGAAGGAGAAGAGAGGGGGGAGGAAGGAAAAAGGAAGGAAGGGAGAGAAGGAAGAAGAGAGGAGAGGAGAGAGGGGAGAGGAGGGGAGAAAGGAGGGTAGGGGAGAGGAGGGAAGAAGAGAGGAGAGAGGAGGAGAGGAGAGGAAAGGGGAGGGGAGGTGAAGAGAGGAACAGACTATTTAAATCTTTATTGGCTGAAAATTTCCAAATTTGCTCAAAATGAGATTCAAAAATTTGAGGAAACTGTAAACAGGATAAAACCAAACAATCTACTCCCAAACATGTCTTTGTTGGAGTTCTGAAAAGTGAAGACAAAGAGAAAATCCTGAGAGCAGTGAAAGTAATTCTGCCAAACCAGAGAGAATGGTCCAAATGGCAATCATTCCCCGACAAAACCACAGAGGAAATACCAGAATGCCCCGGCCAGCAGGGCTTCAACGGGAACTCAACCACCCTAAGGAAGGAATGATAGGGGCAGGAGACACAAAGGAATATACACCAAGACAAGATTTCTGATCAAGGTGCAACTTTATTTTTCTCCAGGAGGGTTTATATAGTTCCTGCAGGGTCGGGGGAGCAAGAAGCTGTTATCTGCATAGGGTGGGGCAAGCTAACAGGATGTTTGTGTAGGATGTGTATGCAGGATGTTGACAGGGTGAAAAGGTCAAGGGCTCTGACTCAATGTCCTGTCACTAGGCAACCTGACCTTAAGATGTTCTAGTTCCCTGTCTTTTTGGGGGGGGGGGGGGTTTCTGTATTTTTCCATTAACTAGAGGTTCTGTCCTTGTCCCTGACACCAGAACATCTTCAAGTGCTGAAGAAGGAAAAAGAAGACAACACAGAATTCTCCACCCAGTGAAGGTGTCTTTCTAGGATGAAGATAAAATCAAGGAATCCTGAGATGAAGGGAAGAGTCATTTTGTCATCGTTAGTGTGGTCTCAAAGGAATGGCTCAAGTGAGTTCTCTGTACATCATGGAAATGCTCAAAGAGGGACTCTCAGAACGTTAGGAAGGAATAAAGAACAAGATAGAACAAATCAGAATGGGGTCCCAAACCCCAGTCAGATGGCTCAGTCTTGAGAGTGCTGGCTGCTCTTCTAGAGGATGCAAGTTCAGCTCCCAGAACCCACATCAGGCAGCACACAGTTATCTGCAACTCCAGCCCCAGGAGATCTGATGCCTCTAGCCTCTGGGGACACTTGTACTCACATGCACAGATATTCACACATACATATAAATAAAAATGAAAACTTAAGATGATGTACAATACAGTCTCCTCTTTTTTCATCCTCTAAATTCTAGTTAGTTAGTAGTTAAAAATTATGATGTTGACTTCTATGATTCTAAAGATGTGCAGAGAAAATATTCAGACAATTATACTATAAACTTTGGGAGGTAAAAGAACCTACTGGAAGGAGTTGTCTACATTTGACTCAAACTGGTAAAGTTTAGACAATAATAGGCTGTTATGTTATATGTACATAATATACTACCAAGGAATACCCACTACTAAAACTATCTAAAGAGGACCTCTAAGATAACTAATGATAAATAAATAATCCATAAGGAAAATAAAAATCTTAAAATTAACCACAGAGGCCTGGAGAGATACCAAGGTGTTAAAATGCCTCACAAGTATAAAGGCCTACATCCTATCCCCTGAACTCATGTGAAAATGCCCAGCATGGTGGTACATACTTGTAAGCCCAGCACTGGGTAGGCAGAGGCAAACAGATCCTTAGGGCTCAGTAACCAGTCAGTGTGGCCTACTGGCAAGCTTCAGGCTATGAAGAGACCTGTCTCAAATGAAGTACATAGTATTCCTGAGGATGACACCCAAGATTGTCCTCTTATCTCCACACACACATATGTTCATGTGCTCCTGAATACACATATACACATGAACACAAGCATAAGAATATAAAAACAACCAAAGAAAGGAAAAATAGAAGGCAAAAATGTAAATGTCTGACTAAACTTAAACCCATATGTACCAATAATTGTATAAATGCACACATTATAAACTCAACAATTAAAAGACAAGTGATTGACAGAAGATATACATGTTATTTAAAAATAATTCACTTCAATTATAATGGTATGAAGAAGTGAACATTAAAAAGATAACGGATAAACTGGACATGGTGGTTCATGCCTTTAATCTCAGCACTTGGGAGGCAGAGGCAGAGGCAGGCAGATCTCTGTGAGTTCAAGCCAGCCTGGTCTACAAATCAAGTTCCAAGACAGCTAGGGCTGTTACCCAGAGAAATCCTGTCTTGAAAACCCCAAATAAGATAAAGGATAAACAATTTAAATATTAATCAAAACAAAGCCTAAACGACTATGCTAATCGGTTTAAGTAAATCCCAGAGTAAAGAAAACTGTCAGACACAGAGAGGCTTGTTACACGATGAAAGAGGAAACATTCGGTCCACGAAGAATAAACAAAAATCCTGAACGTGTCTGCATCAGACAACAGAGCTGCAAAATTTAGGAACAGAAAGAGTTGGGACTGAAACACAGTGCACACGAATCCTTGAGTAGAGTTGGAGAATTTAACATCTATGTCTGGACAACTGATACAAGAAGAAGACAGAGAAGAGCGCGAGAGAGAGAACTCAAGATCATCAGTCAGAACACGGAGCACTTCAGGGTGACCCCAGCAGAAGACATGAGCTTTCACACATGCTCAAAACCAATACCAAGATAGGCCATAGCTTGCAATGTAAAACAAACCTCAACAACCTTCAGCTGTCATAGTGGCCCACCAGGGAGGAACTGCTGAAGAGGCACAGGCCAAGAGGATCATGAGTTGGAGACTAGCCTGGGCTACTTTACACCTTGGGTCTAAAAAATGGCACAGTAGGTTAAGAACACCTAGCATAGCATAAGGACCTGAGTTCGGGTCCCCAGAATCTATATACAAAGAGAAAAAGAGAGGGTATATGGAGAAATGGCCCAGTGGGTAAAAGCAGTTCCTGATTTTGCAGAGGACCTGGGTTAATGGGTTTGTTTCCCGACACCTACATTGGACAGCTTACAACTGCTTGTAATTCCAGCTCCAGGGGATCTGATGCTCTTTTCTGGCCTGCATGGGTACCAGGACAACCCGAAATAAACCAAGTGCCCTCCAGACTCCAATATCTCCCAATAACGTCACCAGTCACCCAAATCCCACACCCTCCTGCATGGAAACCCTGCCAGAGTATACTACTCAACTCCCCAGTACCCTCTGTCCCCATAGACCCATCCTTCTGGTGCTCAGAGCCATGCCACACTCCAGGTAACCAATACGGATGAAGTCTTGTCTTTCTTTAATCTCAACCAAGGCAGCGCACAGCTAGAACTTCTTAGTAGAAGTTTAGGGAAGGGAAAAAGAAAGCAAAGAGCAAGAAAGAGGAAAGGAGGAGGAAGAGAGGAAAACAGAAGAACGGGAGGCAAGGCATGAAGAAGAAGTAGGGAAGGGGAAAGGTAGAGAAGAATGGATGTAGAAACCAAGACCAATTAAAGGGAGCCTTTGAACCAACAGAACAGACTCCAACTTGACTTTGTGGGCAACTCCAGTGAACTAATCACAGCTCAAGAAGCAAGTTCATATGCAGGACATGATGCCAAGAAATGAAAGGGCTCTCAGCCACATGGAGTCTCTCTTTGGTTCACCAATTAGACCAAGAAAGGCAGAAGCAGCTTAATGAGGGCCTGTGGTTTCATTAGGGACTGGGAGAGAAGAGGGATGCAGGAAGTAATGGATCCAAGCCTCCAGGAGGAGGACCCTGTCTTCTTGGGCAGCTCCAGCCTCCTTTTGATGCTAGAAAGGAGCACAAATCCAGATCCATGGAAATCACTCTTTGATACTCTGGCTCCAGATAACTCTGTGTTACTCTAGAGGTCAGAGTCCCCAAGTTTGTAGGCCACAGGTACAGGAGTCCTTTACAAAGAATGACAATTACACCTTCTGAACCTGGTCCATCCAGGGATGGGTAGTGCAAGTCTCCTTCCTTGCCCATCAGCCATTGTGCTACAGGATATAATTTTCTTGACCCAAATGCCAACTTGAAAGCAGCCTATATTTACAAACCAAAAAGGCTGCCCTCGAAGGCTTAGAGTAAACAGACAAAATGAGACATCATCTCTTGGCTCATTTTGAATGGAAAAAAAAAAAAAAAACTAAGTCAAAGGTTCTACAAAGCCAATTGGCAGATTAAAATTTACCGATTGTGGAGAGTAGGAATGATGCAGTTATGGAGCCAAATTATCTTGAGCCACCTTTGCCCCACTTAATAGCCATACATTCAGTCTGCCTCTGACCTAGCACCCTGTATCTACTACATAAAACCTTTGGGGATATACTAACTTGCTAGCCACCAACCCGAAAGCTCAGCGTGTCTTCCCATAGAACCTGAAACCAACAGCAGAGATTTACCGCCATTGTTATAATGGTCTAGCTAACACCCCCAACCAATGTGTTTAAAAAGAGGGGGAACCCTTGATTCATGATTTTGTTTTGTCTGTGATATAAAAGCTCCATGAAACCATTTCCACTGTGGGCTGAAGTTTCCAGGGGGAAAAATAAGCCACACCTGTGTTAAAGATGCTACAAAGTGAATTGATCAATCGGGAAATTATGATTGCAGAGAGTTGGATTTTGCAGACCCAGAGGCAAATTATCTTGGGCTATCTTTATCTCCCTGTCTCAGTTACTTTTCTATAGCTGGAAAGAGACACCATGACCAAGGCAACTTAAAGGAAAGTGTTTCCTGGGGGCTCACAGTTCCAGAGGGTTAGAGCCCATGATCATCATGGCTGAAGTATGGCAGGAGGCAGGCAGACATGGCTTTGGAGCAGTAACTGAGGGCTTATATGTTGAGACTACAGCCATGAGGAAAGAGCGACAACTAACTGGGAATGCCATGGGCTTTTGAAATCTCAAAGCCCACCTCCAACAAGGCCACACCTTCCAATCCTTCCCAAACAGTTCTACCAACTGAAGATTAAGCATTCAGATATATGAGCCTATGGGGGAGGGCATTCTCACTCAAACCACAGCATGCCCTTAATAGCTACCCATTATTCATCTCTGTGTTTGATGAACATCCTTTTGACTATTAAGGAAAACCTTCTAGAATGCAAATACTACTATTTTCTTCAACACAAATGCCAAGAATGACATCAGAGAATGTCTGAAACATACAGCTGAGACTGACCCACTTTGCTCTAACAAACTACTTGATGTTTCTACCAATCTATTAAAAAATGCCTTAATTTATGACTTCCTTTTGTTTTATTACAAAACAAGTAAACAACAACAAAAACCTTCATGAAACTGTGACTGCTTTGGGACATGGTGATAGGAATTCCCACCACACCCCCACGGTCGTGCATGACCAGCAGGACACTTAGTCATTTCCGCCTAGTCATTTCCGGGTCATATGTCCTGCATGACCCATGACCCCTTGGATGCGTGGTTGCGTAAAGCATGTGCGTGGAGTAGCCATGTGGGCCTGTGTGCACAGGTGCGGTTGGCCTTTAAAAGCCAAACCCCAGGTTCCCCCACCCCCTTCACACACATGTCCTTTCAGCAGGCCTGATCACATCTATCCTTCTCTCCTCCTCTTAATAACTCTTGTTAGTGGATTCTGTCGTGTTTTGTGACTTTTCCTCGCAGGGTAAGAGCGCGGCTAAAAACCAACACTAAGTGAGGAGGGAGCTCCTTTCTCTGGCAGCTGCTGCCCATAAAGATCTCCCCTCTACCCTGGTTGTGCTGTAACAGAACTGTGGAGGATATAACACCACCACCACCTCACTCCTGTTACTTAGAGCATTGCCTTGGTAATGCCCAGGTGTTATTTGGGATAACTTGAATCTGTGTTCCTCAATTGTCATCACTCACGTTTGGTTCCAAACTACACTCTCTTATTCCTTAGAGAGTGTAGCTGTGTTTTGCCTCACAGTGTCTGGTGTAAATTGGAAGAGAAATACCCTGGATGGGCTCACATACTTGAACACTTGGTCTATAGGTGCTAAGGAGGTTATGAACCTTTACGAGGTGGAGGCTTGCTGGATGGAGACCATCGCTGGAATGGACTTTGAGGGTTTCTAGCCTTGCCCACTTCCTGCTTTCTCTCTGCTTCCTGTGTGCAGATGAGAATGTGGTCAGTCAGATTTCTGCTCCTGCTGCCATCCATGCCTTTCTCTGGAACCCTGAGCAAAACAAACTCTTTGAGTTGCTTTTCATTATAGCATTTTATTACAGCAACAGCAAAGTAATTAATATGACGTCGCAGACAGAGAGCATCTTTATTGGTTTAAAAATCAAAGAAAAAAGGTAGAAAAGCGACATTTCCTAGAATTCATCTTCAGTTCTACACAACTCCCCGGACTTCCCACCTTTAACATCTCTTTTAAATTCTGATACAGCTTTCAAACTCTCATTAATTTTAAATTAGCAATTTCATCATTTATTTTTTTGGTGTTTTCAAGTCCCAATCAAAATAAACTGTTCGTTTATGATACTTAGGTATATTGCCTAGGACCTGTAGTTTATTACACACACAAAAATTAGGAATATCAAATGTTTCTCTTTTTAATATTTGCAAGTTAAATTAATGTAATTATCAAATGCAAACACAACCAGAGCACCAAATGGTCCTTTTTTTCTCTAAGCATGTCTTCTTTTCTTGGCTAGTTCTCATTTTCTCCTGCAAACTCCAAGCTTTTCCGCCAGCTAATGATGTGTGTATTTCATAGCAGCCATACATGCTGCTTGTGGGAGAGGCTCTCTGGGCTCTCACACTGAGATCAATTCCCCCTCCCTGTGTCTTGGGTTTATCCTGAGCATCAGAGACATGAGAAGGCTCAAGAACTAGATGAACACCTCTGTTTGTGTCTTCCTTGCTGAGCCAATAATGTTTTTACTAACCAAAATCACTCAGAAGACGTTTGTCTCAGCCACCTGGGCATTACCAAGGCAATGCTCTAAGTAACAGGAGTGCGGTGGGGGTGGTGTTATATCCTCCACAGTTCTGTTACGGCACAACCAGGATAGGGGGGAGATCTTTATGGGCAGCAGCTGCCGGAGAAAGGAGCTCCCTCCTCACTTAGAGACCCATGACCAGGATAATACACACAAGAGGACTGTCGGCAGGGCAGCTGAGCAGCAACCAACCCCATGCAAGCAAATCATCATACTTCATGAGCAAGTAGGTCCCTGTAACGCCGCCGTGCTGAAGCTAAAGCCGCAAGCGCAGACACTGGAAAAAACGGGAAGGGAGTGGGTTCTGAGAGGAAGGGAGAGCTGTCAGATGCCAGAGGGAAGGGAGGCGTAACTTTAGCAGCTGACATTTAACACTCAGAGCTAAGTTGCTTGTTTTGTTTGGAAGCCCATTTTCCCAATACATACAGATATTCCGACACCTGCGCGGCATTGACAACCAACCAGATGTTCAGAATGGCAGAACTGGGAAGGATGCCAGTGAGTCCCCTGGTCCTGCAGATGGCTTCAGTGGGGCAGGAAACAGGAGTATGGCACTCAGCCTTTGTTCTGCTTTGCCCGCTATTGCTGTGATAAACACCATGACCAAAAGCAACCTTGGGAGGAAAGCGTTTATTTGGGCTGACATGTTCCAATCACAGTCTATCATCAAGGGAAGCCAGGACAGGGACACAAGGGGGACAGGAGCCTGGAGGCAGGAACTGAAGCAGAGGCCACAGAGGGATGCTTCTTACTGGCTTGCTCTCCATGGCTTGCTCCTTTCGCTTTCTCATTCTACCCAGGACCACCTGCCTAGGTATTTTGTTATAACTATGGAAAGCTCACGAGCACCTCTAGGGCAATGATCCATCACCTCATCCACATGCTTCATCATTTCCCTTCCTTCATGCAGTTAAGACACAGACGTGGCTCAAATCCAAACATACACCGGAGGCAACTGGTGACTTAGCCATTTCTGTGCATGGTTTAGACTTGGATTTAAGTCCTTTGGCCCAAGTGCCAGTAATGACAATTCCAGGGCACGGATGTTTGCCAATAACAAGAGCAAACTCCCCCAAGGGAAGGAGCCCTGTTCCAGACTTCTGCCTATCCTCCCGCACAAAGAATCTAGAGGACACACCTCAGAGCTAGGCTGGGCTCCAGCTCTTGGTTACCGGAGAGCATGGGACAAAGAGTGGGCGCTGTCTGGAGTGGACATCTCTTTCCTGGCTTTTGTCCCAGGCCCGCAGAGTCCCTGATAGGATGAACTCTGAGTGAAAAGCAAAGGACCATTCAAAAAGTTGAGAGCTAATAGGAATGTGTTCAAATGCTTACTTAGTATGTACAACACCCAGGTTTGGGGCCCCAGCACCCCAAAAAGGGGAGAGAAAGTAATGAGAATGAAAATTCAAAAAAAACCAATAACAACAACAACAACAACCAAAAAACGTATCTTCCACGGAACCTGCCACCAGGCTGATGTTTGATTAGGACCTCAGTAATTCTGGAGAGGTTAGGATATTGCAAGTCCGGAGCCCAATCACAGTTGAGCTTGGGCTATCACGAGCCCCCTTAAACATCCTGTGGATAAGTAAGTGAAATCTTTGGAAATGTATTAACAGACCACTAGCTCCCACCAATCAAAAGGCTTGTCAGACAGCTGTTTTCATGTAACCTGGTATTTGCACTAGTGTATTTGAAAAAGTGTCTTGATTTATGACTTTTTTTGTTCTTTTACTATAAAAAAAAAAAAAAAAACTTATGAAACTGTTACCACATTGGAACGTGGAATTTGCACAACTCAAATCTGTTCTCCAGCCATCAACTCCCATATTTGGCTTCATAACAAACTATCTCTTGTCCCTTTTGAGGTAAGAGCTGTGTTCTTTCATTTGGGGATGGGGGTATGGTGGGGGGGGGGTAGAGCAGAACAGAGCAGAAGAAGCCACAATAGCAAGTATCTAGAGAATGAGCTACTCGGGAGTCTGAATCGGGAGGAGGAAGAGGAGGAGGAGGAGGAGGAGAATTGCTTCCTCAGAGTTCCACACCAGCCTAGGCAACATGGCAGGACTGTGCATGAATTAGCTAATTAGTTGTTACCAAGAAACTGGGATGTGGCTCTGGGGTAGAACATTTGCTCAGCATGTGTAAGGCCATAGGTTCATCTCCTGCGTGGCGATAATAATAATACTGATGACAGTAATCGTAATAAACTAGACAGACAGATGTAGAGCTACATCTAGATTTGGATGTCAGCTGCATTTTCTACATTTGGAAAGGAGAATGGCATAAGCAGCTGTGTTCTGGGTAGAGCCCCTGCCCAGCCTTTCCGGCTCTGGAACTACGAGGCTGAGTCCACTGTGACCACTGCCATAGAACATGCAGATGCTGAAGTCCTAGGTCCCAGGGATGTGGGCTGGGTGCTCAAGGAGGGAACATTCCAGTCAGACTCCCATGAAGCTCAAAAATGTGTGTATGTGGTGTGTGTGTGTGTGTGTGTGTGTGTGTGTGTGTGTGTGTATGTGCTTGTGAGGTGGGGGTGGACCCTTAACATTTTACCCCAAATGGGCTCAGTAAGGCCTGTGCTTTGCTCCTGGTCAGGCCTGTGACTGAATGAAGGGACTCTGGAAGTATGTGACCGCTTCCCCTGGGATCTTGGGATGAGGCCTATAGAAATGGAAAGGGAAAGGTTTACCCTGACAAGAAGACAGGCCCTCTCCCAGCAGCTTCCTCAAGCAAAAGGCTCTGGGCTTGAGGCTGGAACTAAGGTACCAGAGAGTGTCTGAGAAAGAGACTGCTTGTGCTTGCTCAGACTCCAGGGATGTATGAGCATCCCTAGAGGACGGGTAGACCTTCTGTGTACAGGAGAGGATGATCACGGCTGCAGAACAAGGTCAGAGTCCTGAGTTAGCCAGAGATGATAAAGAAGCAGATGTCTACCCTGGCCAAAATGTGTGCAGTGAACAACCTACCTATCAGCACAGGATGGCTGCAGTGGCCAGCACCTGGCCAACAGACAGCACTATGAAGAGGTCCCTTGAGAGTCAGGCCACAAAAGCCTTTGGAAAAGGGCCTTCATTCTCCTCCTAGTCTCCTCCTTGCCAGCATTTTCTGTGTTAAAGGAGAAGGCAAAGAAGAGAACAGACCATGCAGTTCTGACCTCTATAAAACCATTGATCTCCACCCTGTGATTTTTCCTGATGATTGTGTCTTGCCCTGATTAATTAGCACTTTTGCTGTCAGCAAACCAGTTCTTAGGAAAGAACAAAGAAGTGCATGCGTGTGTGTGTGTGTGTGTGTGTGTGTGTGTGTGTGTGTGTGTGTGTGTTTGCATGTGCATGAATGTATTTGCCCATCTCTTGGGCCACTAGGAGAGATACAAATTCACTAACCCCATACTGGCTCATTCAGGAGAATGGGGACAAGGAAGTCCTATCCCTATGGATAATGGGAAGTGGGGGGGGGGGGCAGAGGGAAGGGGCTTTGATTAATCCTCATTGGAAATCATAGAGTGAGAACAACAAATGAAACCACAAAGAGAAAAAAGAAGGAAGGGGAGCTTTTCCTAGGTTGCAGAAGCAGACACACAATGATTAATGGTGCAATCAGGCCACAGAAGCTGCTTGGGTTTCTGTGCAAATGAAGAGGAAAAAATTCAAATATGTGGCCAGATCCCAAGCCCCAAATGCCAGTGTAATCTGAGGAGTGTCTGGCTGCTGAGAACAGGAGAAAAGCCACTGCTGGGATGTCACAAGGCCACCCAGAAGGGACCTGGGACTCCACGCTAGGGACACAGGGTAAGGCTTCAGTTCTTTCTCACACACGCCTGCAAGATCACAGGCTCCCCCTCTGCCGTGGTGATGTCTGTACCATCCTGTTGAGGCAGGACAGGAAATTGATGGTGAGTGGAAGGAAAAGGAGCCCCTAGATGCTGAGTCTGGTGAAAGCCCCTCCCAGTTTGAAAAACAGGGACCCCAGCACTGTCAAGAGCGTTTGCTGTGAAGGTTGCTGATGTCAGACTGTTTTCTCCTTCCAATGGTAGGTAGCCTGACAGAAGTCAATATTTGCCCAGCCCCTAGACGGTTCCCAAGTTCTAGCACATCCTTCCCCTTCATACTCATTAGCCTGTTGAATCAGAGTGTGAGGTGCAACCCCACCTGGATTAGGGATAAAGGACAGAGGCCATCTTGAACCTAGTGTGCTCACTAGCCCAGTTTGGATCTGAGCACACCCATGTTGCAGAAAGAAATCGCCGTCCTGGGTTACTTCATGTGTTTCTTTGCAAGACCCCTGGATTATTCCGTCCCCATACTGGTACGGAGATAATGTCCTTTCATATATAGATATTTTAAATTAAAATAGTAACAAACCAGGCTTAAGACTTGAATGTACATGATCTCGGATAGGATCTCATTTCTCTCTCTTACATTTTCGGGGAATCTCAAATAAGACTGTTAACTGTTTAGCATTAAGGTGTCTTACTTTTCTATATTCTTGTGATCTAAGACCCTTACCTTATCAGTTGTAAGACTGCCAGATCACCCTGTCATCTCATCCAGGCTCCCTGGCAACCTTTTGAGGATGATAGCTTCAAAGCAACTAAGTCATGTGTGTGGCTATTGTAAAGACAGTGAAATGTGGCCCTCCTTTGAGAAGCCCACACCCATACTCTGGGGTGTGCCTTCTATTCTTCCCAAGCACGGGTCCTTCTCTTAACCCTCATTCTAAAAATCCATGCTGGAATAGCTTTTAATAAACTCTGAGTTTGCTCTTGGCTCATCCTGAAATTCTTTCCTACACTGAAGCTAATGATCCAGTTTCACTGAGTTGGAGTCAGTACAGGGCTGAGGGAACACCTCGGGCTGCTGGGAGCCACAGTGCGGAGCTGCGCCTCTGCCCTGCCGCCACTGCCACTATTTGGATTTACGAAATTATGCCATGAGAGCTGAACCAGGCTAGCGCTTGTCCTGGGATATGTAGATGAAACTCACATATCCTGAAATCCAAGTTTTCCTTTGAAATGGCTATGGAGGAGGAGGAGGAGGAGGAGGAGGAGGAGGAGGAGGAGGAGGAGGAACAAATAAAGGGGCCCAGGGACCACATCCAAAGTCCATCTTCCAGGTGCTGGCCTGATGTTTATTTAGATTGGAATAGATTAGATTGTAAGTGTGTGCATAGCTAAGCACTCCTGGTCCAGGTGGGGCTCTGGCCCTCACCACTGTGTCCTGTGTTGGCTCCCTTCTGGCCTGCCCAGTGGCCTGACAGAACTGTGTGGGATCTTGCCTAGGGAAGAAAGTTCTTCCCGTGGAGGGACCTCAGGCTTTCCTCCAACAGCATGCAATTCAGGGGGACATCTTAATTCAAGGGGATCATTCTCACATCCGTCTGGTGGCCAGAGACAGCCACAGATGTCTCCAAATGTCTCCTCTTCCAAGCAACTGGCTTAGGAAGGCTGAGGACAAGGCAGCCGAGCAGCCCTGTGAAGCAGTACCCCCCACTCCCAGACATTCCTCTTCCCAGTGCGGCCACAGTAAATAAATCTCTTTGCTTAGCTTCTCACCACTCTGTGTTTCTTTAATTGACTTGTTGAGGACAAGTGGGTGATCCTAGCTCGTTATGGCTGCAAGGCCAAGGCTTTGCTGGGAGGGTGGGGTCTTACATTTGGTATTTGTGTTCTCAGTGGCTAGCAGGGGTCTGGCCTACTCTAGGAGCTTGGACGATGTGTCAAATCAATGAATCTACTTCATCTATGAACACCAAGGTCACGTGTATTTTTATTATCTCCTAGATAACTTGACACTCTGCTACGGAGAGAGAGAGGGCTCTCCATCCCTTTGACTTAAATCTCCAGGGCCTCCAACCACAGGGGAATGAAACAGGGAAGTGAAACCGAGTAGCCATCAAGAGACACTCCCGGTGCCATCTGGTTCTATTGGAACCTCCGAGAGGCTGGGAAGACAAAACCAGCCCAGCCTCCACTCCACACCCGTACCACCAACCTTCACTTCCCACCCCTAGCTCCCACACCCTCACTCCTACCCTCCATCACCCACCCCCCACTGCCCATCTCTCATACCCCCACTCTCCAGGAGAGGCTATATGGAAGAGCAGGGTAGAAGTGAGGTCAAACTTAGCATATGAAAGAAACCAATGGCAGAGCAGAAGAAAGAACACTCTGACCTAGGGCTGTTCGCTAACACAGTGGGGAGGGAAGAGTCTTCACTTTGTGAATGACCCAAAAGCCCACCACACTGGCCCATAAAAGTGTCACCCGTTTGTAGAGCATTCATCATTGAGCCTTTGACCTTTTCCCAAGCTGCGGCCCACTTCCTTCCTTGTTACTGCTGTCTTTCTTAATAAATGGCCTCTGCTGCTACCAGTATCCATGTGCTGAGGTTAGTCCCGGCTGAGGTCCCAGATGACAGGCCACCTCAGCCACCAGCCAGGGGGGCCACCAGCCTGGAGGAGTGGAGTCCTAGATGCATGGACATCTCCCCATTGTTATGGACTCTAGACTCACAGCCTGTGTCCCGGGCAGTCCTAACAAGCCAAGTTCAGCCACCCCTTCTCAAGACACCAATTTAAAGAGTCAAATTAATAGTGAGAAGAAGAGAAAGGAGATTTATTCCGTGTGGACATGTTGAAAGAGAGACAAAGAGAGCCAAGCCTTCCCAGTTAAGCTGTAGCCCAGCTGCCTCTGACCCAGCTTTGTCTCGGCTCCATTCTCCTACAAGGTGATCCAACAAATTACAGATCTCTTTCCAAGGGAAGAGTTTACCCTCTACCTGGCATAGACATTAGCCCTTTTCTTTTCCCAACGTGAGATTCTTGGGGCATTTCAATGTGGGGGAGCCCACAGTCTGATGGCCAAAGAGGGGGGCACAGTGTCGCTTTAATATATCCTCATTCTTGCCAGGCCAGTTATGTCAACATCTCAACATCGCAGGGCAGAGACAGCATCCCTACCCTGTGTGCTCCTAACCCCTACAATGCAGAACGGGTAAGGAAGGGGCTGCAGGTCGTCCAATAGGAGTTGGGGTGGGGGAGTGGCCAGCATAGGCTCAGAATGAAAGGTCTGAGGTTGGAGGGCCACACTGAAGTGGATTGTCCCTTTGCATAAGAAGTTTATTATGATAAGAGTTATTAATGCCATGGACAGACAGACAGAAGCAGCATGGCAGAGGTCCTGAGGATAGTTGGGGCTCTGATGCCATAGGTAAAAAGACAGCCTGAGCTCAGGTTCTCAGGCTGACTGAAAGTCACTTCTACTGGGATTCAGAGATAGTGGGTAAGTTGCCTAGCATGAGCTCACAGCCAGGCTGTCCCTGATTCCTGGGTAGCAGGGGAGAGCAGGGAATTCTGGGTAAGGAATGTGTGACTCCAGGATACAGGGGAGGAGGGATACATCTTGTTGAGGTATACCCATTTTAAGAGTGAGGGAATGTAGGCTACCTGTAGCCGGCCCTCTGATGTCTGGCAACCAGGTCTGGAAACTTCCTTGGGGCAGTGAAAATGGTGCTTGTCATTCTGCTGGAATCCAGGCACTTGGGGAGCCTGTTTATGGACTCACAGACAGGTTCTGCGTAAAGGTCTGTCTTTCCTGGTAGCATTAGGGATCCCAGGAAGAGGATGAAGACAGAACTGGCTGCAGATGTGCATAACTTGAGCAGCATCTGGCTTGGGATTGAAAATAGAGATGAGAGAGAATAGTCACGTCAGAAGGACCAACGCTTCCTGCCTCGGTGTGGAGGATCTGCACCTGAGAAAAACAGGAGAGATGCAGAGGTACCCAGATGGCCGCACCTGGGAGTATCCACCTGTCACCCACGTGGCCAGGTGTCTGGGGGTGACCAGGAGACAAGAAAGGCAGTTCTTAGGAAGAAAGACCAGGACAGCAACAGCCGAACCAGGCCCTGTGTGTTAGCCCTTGCGGGCTGCTGTAACAAAGCGTCATAGACCAAGTAGTTTAAGAAAACTAGACGCTTGTTTCTCACCATTCTCTAGGCTGCTGAATTGAAGATCAAGGTGCTAACAGACCCCTGTCTGGTGAGGGCTACTTCCTTAATCGCAGAGAAGGGCTTTGCTCACTGCGCCCTCACATGGTGGAAAGGGGACGGAAGCTCCTGGGGGCTTTTTTTTTTTTTTTTTAAATAAAGGCACTCCTGACATTCGAATGTGAAATGTCTCTCATGCGTCTCAACACTTGGTCCCGAGCTGGTGGTGCTGTTTGGAAAGGGTGCAGAGCCTTTAGGAGGTGGAGCCTTGATGGAGGAAGTAGGTCAGCCTGGGCACATAGCCCCTCCTGCTGTTCTCTCTCTCTGCTTCCTGAGTTCGCATCTGAAGAGATTAGCAGCTTCCCGCCCTTGCCACCATGACTTCCCCACCGTGATGGACTCTACCCCTCTAGAACTGTAAGCCAAGACAAACCTTCTCCCCTCGAAGTTGTTTCTGTCTGGGTATGCTATCAGCAACAGAAGCTAGGCCAGCCTCAATCGGGAGAGTCCAGAACTCACAAGCGAGTCACTTGGCAGAGGCTCCTCCGAGCACCAGCACATTGGAATTAAGTCACAGCTATGAGTAGGTGACATAGGAACATTCTAGGTGGGCCCCTTCATGCCCTCTAAGACAAGACCCAGCAGAGATTTAGGTCCAGAAAGCCTGCGTGTCTCCTGCCTAGATCAATAGCTATGGCTTTGCAGGCCCTGCTCTGCCAGGATGAGCTGCTCAAGATCCAGACAAGCCCTGAGAAGACCTGGGGGTAACCGGTAGAGAGGTCTGCAACCTCCAGCTGCCCACTTCCTCTGGAAGATGCTCCAGAACCTCTGGGCTCTTCCTGTTTCTAAGACACGGACGGGGCTACCACAGAGGGCTCAGGAATAGATCATGTGGCACTGGCATGCGGGTGTGTGCGTGCGTGCGTGCGTGCGTGTGGGGGGTGGGGTGGGGGGGAGATAGGCAAGACCAGCACATTTTTTGGATGTTATGCCGACCCTCTCTGATTTCCAATTAGATAGGAGCAGTGTTCCAGTTTGCTTTCAATCTCTGTGATTAATTAAAAACAAACAAACAAAAAAGACCTCCGACCAGAAACAGCTTGGGAAGGACATAGTTTCTTTCCTCTTACCCCTCCAAATAACAGTCCCTCACTGAGGGAAGTCAGGCCAGGAACCTGGAGGCAGGAATTAAAACCAAAACCAGAGAGGAATACTGCTTGCATCTTTACACAACCCAGAGGCCTCTGCCCAGGGATGGCACTGCCCACTGTGGACTGGCCCTTCCATATCAATCCTAAACCAAGAGAATGTCACACAGTCATGCCCGTGGACCCATCTGATGGAGTAAATTACTCCACGGAGGTTCCCTCTTCCCAGGTGACCAAGGTTTTTATCAAGCTGACGAAAAGCTAACCAGTATAGGTGATTATATACCTCTGCTGAATAAAAGAGGCTATGAGGAGCTGAGGAGACGGCTCAGTGGGTAAGGGACTTGCTGCATACCATGAAGATCTGAGTTCGGATCCCCGGCAACTGTGGAAAATGCTGGGCATGGCCACATGTGCCTGTAATCATAGAACCAAGAAGACAGAGACAGGCGTATCCTAGGGGTGTGCTGGCCCTGTCTTAGTGCACACAGTGCACACCACAGGCTCTTCAGAAAAGAGGTTGATGGGTCCTGGGGTGGGGTGGGGTGGGGAGCAGGGCCTGGCCAGACTGCTCTTGGGAAAAGCACTCCCCTGCCTACGAAAAGCTGCTGTTCTTGACACCTTCTAGATTTTGACCCTGGAAATGGAGCTACAAATTTCAGATACCTTTAGAATCATTTCACAAAAAGCATTAGGAGCAGAGAGATGTGGCTCAGTCAGTAACGTGCTTGCCCAGTGTAAGCATGAGGACCCGCATCCAAAATCCACTGAAAAAGCCCAGCAGTGTAGTGTAGACCCGCGCTGGGAGGTAGTGACAGGCGGACCCCGGGGAGCTCAGTGGCCAACCAGAATGCCAAATGAGGAAGCCCCAGGGCAGTGAGAAAGCATGTCCCCAAATCAAACAAACAAAAAAACCAATAATAACGACAACAACAAAAAAGGGTGGGGTGGGGGTGGGGGGTGGAGAGACGGCTTGTCAGTTAGGAGCCCGTACAGTCTTCCAGAGGACCTGAGTTTTGTCATTAGCATCAGGTAGTTCACAACTGCCTTAAACTCCAGCTCCAAAAAATCTGGCAACCTCTTCTGACCTCTGAAGGCACCCCCACACATGGCACCCTCCCCCCCCCACACACACACGTTAAAAAAAAATAATAGTAATAATTTTAAAAGGTGGGAGGCTGATGAGATGGCTCGGTGGTAAAGGCGATTGCTGCCAATCCTAAAAAAACTGAGTTCAATTCCCAGGCCAGGACACACATGGTGGAAAGAAAAAAAAAAAAGAGACTGGCACCCGAGAGTTGTCCTCCAATCTCCACCTGGTTAAAACCAGACATGTGCGTGGCAAAGCCAGTGATGGCCTGGGTCCGGGGCCTTGGAGGAGTTTCAGTTTCCAAGATCCTGAGAACTGGACTTTCCCCCTCCCTGAAGGGCTATGGCTGCTGAGTACTTAGTCTGTGACACACTTGAGGTGTCCTGTGTTTCCCTTGTGCAACACCACCTGATTAGCTCCCTGCTGACTTTATCCCATTGTATGATAGCTTCCTGTGGACTCTGTCCTGGTGTCCCCCTGAAAACGGTATAGAAGATGCTGTCCTGCTTAATAAACTTGCTTAACGTAAGACATGGCTTGTGCAAGACCTCCTGACCCCGCTTCCCTAAATTCTTTTACTTCTGGTCCACTAGTCCCTCCTCTCAGAAGGTCCTAACCCAATTTAGATTAACCCCCACAGGCATGCCCAGAGGCTAACCTAATCTGGATGGTCCCCCACAGCCATGCCCAGAGGCTAACCTAGTCTGGATGGTCCCCACGGGCATGCCCAGAGGCTTCTTTCCTGAGTGACTCTAGATGCTGTCAAACTGATAGTCAACAGAAACAACACGAATGGAATCTTCACATCATTGGCCTTGCAAAAATCCCATCATGCATCTGATACCATGTCATATTAGAAAACCCCATATAAGGACAGAAAAGAGGAATACACTCTGTTCTGGGACAATCTCAACCTTTTTCTAGGATTTTCTGCCTTTTCCCCCACATTAACTCATGAATAGTCTTCCTCCATTAAAGTTTGCCCATAAAACAAGTTTTGCAAAAATTCCACAATGCATTGTAAACTATCATCACCATCATCATCATCATCATCGTCATTGAATTTGCATGTGCCACAATGTACTTGCGGGGGTCTGCAGAGCCGGCTCTCTCCTTCCATTTACACACGGGTTCTGGGGGTTAAACTCCTCTCGTTAAGCTCTGAGGGTCCTTTACTTGTGAAGCCATCTTACTTGCCTGACCTTGAACTTCTGATACTGGGGGTTGGATTTAGGGCCTCATGATGATTAATCTTGGTTGCCAACTTGGAGACTTGCCTCTGGGTGGGCAGGTGAGGGTATTCCTAGAAGGACTAACTCACGAGGGACCCTCTCCCATGGTGGGTTGCACCTTCAGGTAGCAGCCTACATGTAAGGCTGTCTGAGGATGGAAACTTTGGCTTTTTGTATAGCTGCCTTCACTGCCTGCAAAGCTTCTACTCTGTTGTGGTGTCCGCTGCTGCCGCCATCCTCCGGTGACATCAGAACCGAGCTTCTTCAACCTTGAACTTGGTTCCACAAAGAACTAAGGATCTGTGGCTATCTAAAAATCCTCCAGGCCTTCAATGCCAAATTGGGACAACTGAGGCCTCCAACCTCATGGACTGAGTGGCTATGGGGTTCTCAGCCTCTTCAGTGTAAAGATAGCCATTGTTGGACTACCCAACCAGACTCACCTGAATCAATGTAATACACTTCCTTCATACATGCTCACTCAGTTCTGTTCCTTTGGAGAACCCTGACTAACACTATAGCAAGCACTCTACCAGCTGAACTGTTTCCCCAGCCCCACCCTTTTCCTAACCAACCAACTCTTCTTCATTCCAACCCATCTAGAAATAGTTCTCCGCAGATAAGTCAAGATACAGACATCACCTGACTGGACTCTTGCAAAAGGAGCTCAGGCAGCCTGCATGCAGTGACGAGCTGGCTCTTCTGTGTGGCCTGAGACCAGCAGTAACATTTTCCAGTTCCCAGTCACTCTCCTGGGCTCCATGAACAGTGACTTCCTAAGTCAGAGAGCTTCAGAGTTCAGTTAAAAAAAATGCTTTCATCTGTAAAAATACTTATTTTTCTGTTGCTTTGACTAGGTGAGCCTTTGTATGTCTACAGGAAACATTTCTGCTCTAATCCCTCCTGGGTCCCTAGGCTGCCTCTCTGACTGACATCTTGGTTCTTTCAAGGGAGAAGAGTTTTATCTGAAAAAATAAAACTATTTCTTCCTTTATTTTATTTTATTTTTCTATTTGATCCTGGAGAGATGGCTCATTGCTTAGAAGCACTTGTAGTCAACCTGAGTTAGGTTCCCAGCACCCACATTGGGCTGCTTACAACCACCTGTAACTCCAACTCTAGGGTATCTAGCGCTCTCTTCTGGCCTCTGAGGTCACCTACCCTCATGTATACATGCCTACACACACACACACACACACACACACACACACACACACACAATTAAATCTTTTAAATTTTGTTAATTTATGTATTGACTTACTTATTTAACAAGTGTGTTCCTGTGGGTATGCCACTGTGGACATGTGGAAGTCCGAGGACAATATGGGGATCTTGGTGTGTCTTTCCACCATGTGTGTCCCAGGGATTAACTGAGGTCATCAGGCTTGGAGGCAGGCACCTTTACCCACCGAGCCATCCCAGCACATACCTTTCTTCTATTCCAGTAGGTTTCTCTAGAATCATCGTTGGATATTTTTTTTCTCCTGTACCTCACCCCTTCCCACTTTATTTATTCACTGCTCCATTAGAGATCAGAGCTTCTGAATTGGTTTTTTTTTATATAAGGTTTATAATTATGTTGCTAACGCCTCCATTTGTTATCAGGGAATGAGTCTTGCTTTTCTTCTCACAGCTTCTATTGACTTGCTTATTTTCACATCTTGGGTTACTACTGGAGAGCGTTTTTCTATTCCCATTTTTAAAAAAGTAACAGTCAGTCTGTTTGGGGGATGCTTTCTTTTTTCCAGTCACTTTAGAATATTGATTCTCTCCTTCAAATTTATCTGTAGAGATCTATTTACCACATTATATGTATTTTATTGAAATTATCTCTATTTCCTTGTGGCTGAAGTTAAGTAAAAACTTCAGAAGGCTATTGTTTAGGAGTGGGCACCTACAAGGGACCTAAAAAATCAGGATAAAATACCAAAATGGGTGCAGAGGAGGTGGTTCCACCAGTAAAGTGCTTGTCATTGGAGCATAAGGACCTGAGTTCGAATCCCAGAGCCCAGGTAACCGTGTGTGTCAGTGGTGATCAGCCCCACCTTCATCATGAGGCAGATGGTGAAGTCTTGCCCCACTCCCGAGGCAGAGCTGGGAGGAAGGAGGGCTCTTATGGTATCATCTGAAACTTCTACTATATCATGTCAGGCAGGAGAATTGGAGGAGAAATGAGAAGTGAGAAAAAGTCGAAGTCTTTGCCAGCAGTGAGACAAGAATGGTAGTACCGTTCACAATGTCTTAAGGCATTTCCCCCTGCCCAGCCATAATTCAACCTTTTTCTAGGAACAGCACCAGAAAAACCCATTTACAGGGATAGGGCATGGTAGGCCCTTGTGCAACCCTAGCAACTTCTGGTGTTGTCTTCTAATATTATAAATTCATTGAAGGCAACTCCAAACCACCTCACCTATCTCTGGTGGGGGGCTGTCATTAGAAACCTTTTGAGATGTAACTTGAGAGTCACCAAAAGTATACCTATGGCTAAGGCAGTTGCCTGCCCTGTCTTGGAGAAACCTGTATCTACACCTAGATGTGTCTTACTTTTTCCCACCCTTCCTTGGAAAGAACCCCGACCCCCACTTGGGTATGTCTCCCTTTCTTCTGTGCATCTCTTGCTCTTAACCCTCATGCTCAAGTCTATATTAAAATATCTTTAATAAAATTTACAGGTCTGCTGCATCAACTGGCTAGTCCTAAAATTCCTTCGGGTGCAAAAGCCACAAATATCAGATTGACTTGAGTTGAGGTCCCTACAAGTCCAAGAGAATGTCTCAGGCTGATGAGGTGGCAGTGTGGATCTGTGTTTCTGTCCCCTCATAGTTGACTAGGCTTCTAAGTGACTCAAGGTCACTTAAAAGAACTTCGGCATGGTTCACCTCTATTTTGACATTCTTGTTTGAAAATGTCTCTGTGTAAAATGAGTAAGGTCTCTGTTAGCAACCTTCGCCAGAACTGTTATTTGTGCTGGAAGTTTTCACTCTTATTGGCCTGATGTTTCTACTACTGTACTTGAAAAATGCCCTGCTTTATGACTTTCTTTTGCTTTATAAATATAAGAATGCCACAAATCAGTTTCCACATTGGAACATGCTACTTTGGATGACTCAAACCAACGTTTCTAGGCTCAACAATAAGCTCTAATTCATTCCCCTTTAAGTAGAAGTTCAGTTTTATATTGACAGCCATTAACAATTTGGAAGAATTGTTTTGAATTTTTCTCCCAAGGATAGGGCCCAAGGGAGGGACAGCTGAGAAGAGGTTTGGCATAGGCTGGCCCAGCAGGAGCTTTTAAACCAGGGCTATGATTCAAAATCAGCAAGGGCCACAATCAGCCCTGGGGCCCCGTCTGCCTCACCATACCTGGAGGAAAGCCTACTTCACAGCCAGACCTGTATGTTTTGTGGTGCATGCAGGATCCAGGGGAAGGACTGAGCTTGACATTTCAATCCTATTTTGTGAAAACCACAAGAGCCCATTGTTTTGGACTAAGCTCACATTCTGGGCTCCATCAAAACAGGCTTTTGTGATTGGAATGAGAATGGCCCCAGAGGTACATATGTTTGGAATACTTGGTCCCTAGTTGATGGAACTGTTTGAGAAGGATTAGGAGGTGTGGCCTTGTTGGAGGAGGTGTGTCACTGGGGGTGGGCTGTGAGGTTTCAAAAGCCTCCATCCATCCTCAGTGCTCTCTCTGCCTCCTGCTTGTGGTTGCAGATGTGAGCTCTCAGCTGCTGCTCCCTGGGCTCTTGCTCTCTCTGCTCCGCCATCATGGACTCAACTGTCTGAAACTGTAAACCCCAAATAAGCTCTTCCTTTTATACACTGCCTTGATCACAGTGTTCTGTCACAGCAGAAGGAAAGTAACTCATATGGGCCTAGAAGTCAAAATGGAGCTTATGTCGCCCACTTAACTGAAGATGTTTGTCTGTTTACTGGTCTTTCTAGAAGACAGGATTAAAGAGGTAACTAGAAACCAGGATTAGAGAGACAACCACAAAGTTTCCCAAACAAGCCACTTCCATGCTTAATGAGGCTTCCTCTGCTTAATCTTTATGTAGAAAACATTAACATAATTTAACTTGAGGTTAGCCAATCGATTATTTTTCTCTAAGATTAAATTGTGTGTGTGTGTGTGTGTGTGTGTGTGTGTGTGTGTGTGAACTTGTGAGTGCAGATGCTCACAGAAGCCAGAAAAGGAGCTTAGATCCCCTGAAGCTGGAGTTAAAGTTACAGACAGTTGTAGCCCCCTGAAGTGTGTGCTGGGAACTAAATGCGGGTCCTCTTCAGGAATAGTATGCAACTCAACCACTGACCTATCTCTCCAGTTTCAATTATTTTAAAGATTTGTTTTTATTATTTGCATTATTTTCTTATTGTTCTGTTTCTCTGCCCATGATTTGTAATGAAAACAACTTTGAAATTATCTCTTAGATCCTCTTGAAATGGGAGAACAATGAGAATCCTTCTGTATGACACAGAACTTTTTCATCTCACAGTGAGCATAACTCAGGGGGCTAAGATACTGGATGAGTGGCCACAAAAACCACCCCAGGCTAGTACTTGAAGCAGCCTCCCATCCCCAGAATCCAAATGCTATCTACCCTGACAGACCTACCTTTATGGTCAGGGACAGGCGCCCAGGCTTCCCTAGGGACTTAGGGGAGTTCAGTCACTATAGTACTGAAGCTTGTGACTCTGTGCGGGAGCCCACAGAGGTTTCCTAGTGAGATCTGAGCTTGCTTTACCAGCAGGGCTGCATAAGAGGATGATTGGACCATGGGCCTGGGTACCAGGTGTTTGGAAGGGTCTACACTTGGCTGTATCTAGCAAAGGAGGAGGTCTTTTGACTCGCCCCTTGGTATTGTTATAAAAAGCCTTTTGAATAAAATTCTGGGCTGTTGGGTATTGACCCAGGTCCTCCCAAAGTTATCCTGTGTTTCTGTCTTTCTTCCTCTCGGCTAGGCCTATCATTCTACCCAATATTTCTTATTCCTCTCTCCTCCTCCTAGGAACCCTGAAAAAAGGTGGGGGCTGGTCCCACACTGTGTCTTCTGTGACCCTCTAACTCAGTGGTTCTCAACCTTTCTAATGCTGTGACCCTTTAAAACAGTTCCTCATGTTTTGGTGACCCCCAACCATAAAATTATTTTCGTTGCTTCTTCATGACTGTAATTTTGCTACTGTTATAAATTGTAATGTAAATATCTTTGGAGATAGTGGTTTGCCAGAAAGGTCGCAACTCACAGGTTGAGAACCACTGTAGTAAAGCCTTCACAGGGATGTGCCAGGCCCATTGGAGAACAGCTGTGCTAGGAAGGGTTCTCTGCACCATGCTGCTCTTGGGGAGGCTCTCTCTTGGATCATTTGTTCTGTCATTTCCCTGGGCTGAGCTTCTTCTGTTCAACATAGAAGACTCATCCTCCACCGAGGGCCTTCCTGGAGTCCAATCCTGGGCCTTGCTCCCAACAGTAGAAGATCTGCCAAGCATGACTAAAAGGTCTCAGGTGTGGGCTTCTAGAGGAACACTGAAGTAGATTGGCTTTTTAGATAAGAAGTTTATTTTTTAAATTATCAATGCATGGACAGACAGACAGACACCAACATGGTGGGTGCTCTGAGTTCAGGTCCCAACACCATAGAGAGCAGACAGACAGACAACATGATGGGTGCTCTGAGCTCAGGTCCCAACACCATAGATAGCAGACAGACAGACAACATGGTGGG